>JAIFAC010000029.1:0-112500 GCA_026545765.1 Plantago major | reverse complement strand
CCCACTCCTCCACCTCTTCTTTCAAAAGAATCGCTTCATGATCGAATACTTTCCTTTTGAGTCCGACTTGAGATAAATTTGGCCATCTCACCACCCACACCGTCGATAGAAATTAAAGACCTATCCAATCGACTACAACACCTCCCATTATCTTTGTACGAAGTAAATTTCCGTCTCTCCAACGACAAATCTACTAACTTCAACTTATTTATCAACTCATTAAAAACTCTCATCTCCTTATGTCCCCCTCCTCCCCCACAACATTTTCTTTCATTCTCATTTCTCATCGTATTAAAGTCCCCGCAAATACACCACAACTCACCTTCCTTTCCTCTCACTTTTGATTCCAACAGCTCCCATTTTTTTCCTTCGACTTACAAGGCATTTACACATTCACTATATTCACCGGACTTCCTTCCCACAAACCCGAAACTCCCAGTAGACCTTTCTCCCCCCAAATTTCTGTCTTCTCAAAAACTTTGGTGTCCCAAATACAACATAAACCCCCAGCAGCTCCATTTGACCCACTGGACGCCCAAGAGCACTCCTCATTCCCCCACAATTTACAAACCAACCTTTTATCTACATGTTCCATCTTTGTTTCTTGTAAACACAAAAATTCCACAAATTACTTTGACACCAGCTACCGCACATCACTCCTTTTCACCCTCCCTCCCAGTCCCCTAACATTAAAGCTAACCATCCGCATTAACAACCTTTGTCATCTCCTCAACCCTACCACCACACAACAGCCCCTGTTTGTCTCTTAAATCCCACTCTGCGAATGTTTGCAACACTTGATCCTTGTCAGTTCCGTCAAAGATACCTAAATTTGCCCCAATTTTCCACAACTCAATTGCATCACTACCTCCCTCTTTAATTAACTGTTGATTGCACCTTGCAATCTCTTCATCCGTCGGAGCTGTTGATGAGACAATATTATTGCATCTCATTTGGTCCTTTTTACCGTCTTTTGTTAGTCCTTGATCCTGTTTTATAGTAGTTTAGGGCGTTTTTATGCTTGTTTGTGTTTTGTAGGCTTTTGCCTTCTAATGTGTGCTTTGGATGCAATGATGACTTAGCTAGATGTGAATCGAGTAAAGGAATCACAAGTTCGAAATGTGCTCGAAGACCGCCTCGTTTAATAAAGGAAGCAAGGAAGAAATCTACAAATCAGCATAGCCTTGTGCTACATCTACCATGCCCACCCAATTCTACGAGCATCTCCCTAAGAGAAGATTGATCCATTGGCGGAGGGTATCGTCACTGCAATGTGATATTTTAGATATATATCTTTGACAAGGTTACTATTGTGGCTTTATTTATGCCATGGCGTAGATTGCTTCAAGGGAAAATTGTGTTTTCCTTATAATGTTAGATTTAGGATTTCTTTCTCATAACTTCATATACCTAGTTTTTCATAAAAGCTCCTAGATTCAGACTTTGACATTGAGACATCTTTGGAGCTTGGTTAGCAATTGATTTGATTCTTACATCTGATTCTTGGTATTTTCTCTATTGCTTTATTCGTTTAATTCGTTCTTTATCTCTGTTGAACGAATTATCTTCTATTGCATGCGAGTATGTTAACTATGTTTATCACCATTGATCTAAGCATGCAATCCATGATTATGAGTAGCTAAACAACTCTGGATACAGTAGTATGTGAAGATTATGCATATTCATTCTAGGGTTTATCGTTTCACTCATGTGAGTTAGAAAAGTCTTAAATCTTCGTAAAATTTGATGAACTAGTCTTAAACATTCTAAGGTTATTAATGGTTGAGGATCATGAATTGACAACTCATGAGTTCACTAGTTATAAATATTCAAAGACAACCGGTTGAATCGAATTGATTGATTTCCTGTACAACAACTCCGTGACAAGCATGAGTGATAATCCCTAGTTCGAATTAGCATAATCGGATCTATCTACTCTATTCACTTTTATCTCATCGTTAATCTAAAATCTTTGCTTTGTTTAATCTAGTTAGAAGTACACAAACCAATCTGTTAGCTACAAGTTTTTGTTCATTCTCTTTGCTACGTAGCCTGATTATTCCCTAGAGAACGATACCGAGTTAAGCATAGTCTACAACTACAACTTATTCTCTTAAGTTATTTAGAGTATAACTTGAGCTCATCAGCTGTGCCACCCTCCAAAACCACAACATTTAGACCTCTAGGTTTGCATACGCTCTTCAAAGGCCTTCCTCTTTTACCACAAGTCCTCGTCGCCCCCTCCGTTGAACGAACTTCATCTCCCTCTCTAGATCGATTGGTATTTGATTATTCCTCCTCATCTAACCTACGCTCTACCACACATTGAACCTCCTTAGATCTCTGCAGTAGTCCACTGATTCCATTCAAGCTCGCCATCTTCAGTCTTTTCACCGATTTCCCGACATTATTGATGATTGGATATAAGTTGAAAGTGTCTTCTGATAGATTATCCACACTATTCACCGACAGTCCGTTCTCAGCCTCTGTGGACTTTCTTACCAACTCATCCTGGGCTTCTACCTCTTCTCCTCTTGGGCCCAATTCGAGTTGGCCCAAAGATTTCTGCTGCAAATTCATTGGCCCATTATCAGGTAAAACCGGATTCAGTCCAATACCATCCGTTTCATTCAGCCTCTGAGTAATATCTTCGTCTCAACCATTCTTGTCAGTCTCCAACGATTTCCACATTAAATTTGACGGCTCAACACAGTCCCCTAACTAACTGTGTTCTTTCCAAACTGATTCCACTCCTTCCTGTTGATCCCAATGTCAAAACCTCCATCCCAATTTTCATTGGGACTGCCCATCAATAATTGTTCTCTTTCCTCATCAATGCTAGTTTCCGCCACGAACGACTCTTCGTCTGACTCGATCTCGTCCATTACCAACTCATCGGAATCTGACCAGACCTCTTCATCCTCCTGTGCAACTTCCGATTTCTGCACAATATTGTAATTGGATTCCCTCACGTAGATCGGATGTATTGTGTTCCAGATCTTAACTTTGACTGTTCTACATATTTTTCAAAGATTGGAGTATCGACTAGCATTCTTCCTTTCCTCAGTTCTGACCCCGTGACTGTTTCATGAGCAATTTCAATAGTTTTCCCGATTGAATTTCCGATCTTCCTGAACAACTGTACACACCATGCATGTAATGGAATACCATGCACGTCTATCCAAACCAGCCTTCCACTTTCTGATGAACGTGAACATTAACTCCAACCATTCGCTATCCTCCTGTAGAAGTTTTGCCTGATATTCTTTACTTGAGTTACCGACTGCCCATAAATCATTGGAGATTTGTATCACTCTCGATCCATGATATCCTTTTGCCATTAGAAGCTCCTCAATATCTTCTCTATTCACACCTTCTTTTATCCCACAAATCAGACTCCTTTTTGCCCATTCTACCGCCTCTTTCTCCGGTATGAAATGCATATTAGCTTTCTCTGAAATTGCACCACCTCTTCTCCTAGATTTTGTCACCTCAACATGATTTATCCCAAAATCCTATTTTTCCTCATGTTAGAATTTTAGCACTAATGAGGCTAGTCCATGACTTTGTACCTCAATCAAAGGGGCCCCACACATTTTGAAATGAAGTTTCATTAAACGTGTATAATCTACTATGGTAGTAGATGACACTTGAGAAAGAATTACTAAAATTCATTGAAAGTTGAAAGAGTTATTGAAGCTCAAAGTGTTTTGGTTGATGCATTGAATATGGAATGCCAAGAGTTAGAATGGGAAGACTCCCACATGGCTAAAATTGAGGAAGAAGGAGCTAGTTATTAGTCAAAGGATTGTGTTATGGGATTGGGCTCTTGGGGCACCCATTCTTTTGGAGGGGGGAGGAGCTAGATGCTCCTACACACGCAACCGCCTGGCTCCGCCAGGAGCCGGGCCCGGGTCACGGGTCGTGGTCTCGAGGGTCCGGGGTTCGCGGGTTTGGTTAAGCCCAATAAGATAATCGGTTAAGTCTGAAACCAGCCCATCGGTCGAGTCCGGTTGGTCTGAGCGAACGGTTGTGTCCGTTCGGTTTGGATTTGAGCGGTAGTCGACCATTCATGAAAGGATGTAACTGAAACGAAAATTCCAACAGAAGTGTATGTTCGAATTTTTGTTTCTGCAGGGACCTTTCTGCGAAAGGATACATCTATTCAGACTGCAACTCTTCAATATTATAAATATCCCCCCTAGAATCGATTTAAAACACACAACAATCCATTCTTCTTCCTTCTCTTAAACTACTCTCTCTAAAGCCATAAAAACCTTTATTGTATTAGTTCGCAGAGTCAAAGTTCGAGTGCTAGAACTCTGAATCACATACTGTTGTTCTATCTTGGGAGACTATTTGCCAAGTAAACCGTCAGCACTAGAGCGGGGCAAATACAGTCTTAAGGAATAAGGCCCAGCCTTTGCTCAGCAGTCTAATCCTATTCCTTGCCTACTCCGCTTATGTCTTCATACACTACCGCCACACACAACAACTTAAGACTGTATCTTTGCCAGTGTATTGAAGATGTCTGCCAACGGAGTTGCTGTTGACGTTCCTATCCCCCGAATCAATGTTGCCAACCACGGGGAGAAACCAGAGAAGTTCCTGGGGACGAACTTCAAGCAGTGGAAACAGAAGATGAGGTTCTACTTGACAACCATTGGGTTCGAAAGTTACCTTACTGCTGAAACTCCTGCTCCACCCACTCTGCAGGAGATTGATCAGGCCGCCATGTCTCCAGAGGAGAAGAAGGCCGCTGAAGAAGACAACAAGCGGAAACAACTATCCTATGATGCTTGGATCCATGCAGATTTCATGTGTAAGAACTACATTCTGAACTGTCTTTCAGATGTTCTCTACACTGCTTTCAGCTCTGCCAGTACCACAAAGGAGTTGTGGGAGCAACTGGACAGGAAGTACTGTGCACAGGATGCCGGTGCGAAGAAGTTCATTGTGGGGAAATTTTTGAACTTCAGAATGAATGACTCGAAGTCTGTGATGAGTCAGGTTCTGGAGTATCAAATGATTCTCCATGATTTGGAACAGGAGGGCATGAAGCCTAATGAGTCATTCCTGGTCGCTTCACTGATTGAGAAATTGTCGCCATCATGGAACGAGTTCATGAGTTATCTCAAATTGAAGACCAAGGAAATGGGGCTTGAGGAGTTGATCATCAAGCTTCAGATACAGGAAGACAACCGCAAGGCTCTAGGCAAAGGGAAGCAGCAAGTTGAAGCAAAGGCTCATCTTGTCGATTCCAAGGGAAAGTCCAAGGGGAACTCCAGCAAGAAATGCAAGATGCGTGATGGGGACGTGAAGTCTCAGGGGAATTCCGGGAAACCAGGACCTTCCAGGAGGATCAAGGGAAACTGCTTCAATTGCGGAAAGCCAGGGCATATGAAGGCGGACTATTACCAACTCAAGAAGGAGAAGGCCAATGTTGCAGAAATAAAAGATAACCCTATGGTGGAGGATTTGGTTAATTCCTTTGCTGCTGTGGTCTTGGAGGAAAACACGTTGAGAATCAAAGCGTGGTGGATTGATACGGGTGCGACTCGGCACATTTGTTCTGACAGGGGTGCTTTCTCCACCTACTCTCCGGTGAAGGATAAGAAGCTGTTCATGGGGAACGACGCTACATCCGAGGTGAAGGGAGTTGGCAAGGTGGTTCTGAAGATGACTTCCGGGAAGGAGCTCATATTGAACGAAGTGATGCACGTTCCGGATATTCGCAAGAATTTGGTGTCCGGACCTCTGCTTGTTAGGGCAGACTTTAAGTTGACTTTCGAGTCCAGTCAGTTTGTAATGATGAAAAATGGTCAGTTTGTAGGAAAGGGCTACATGTGTGATGGGCTCTTCAAAATGTTTGTAATGTCTGTTGTACGCTCTTTTGCAAGCAATGAAAACAATGATTCTACTTACTTGACTGAGTCTTCTAATTTATGGCACCATAGATTAGGACATACAAACTACAATGCAATTCGAAAGTTAGTTAAAACGAATCATTTATCGTCCTTTGAAATCAACCCTCAAAGTAAATGCGAGGTTTGTGTGGAAGCAAAACTAACAAGGGCACCATTTCATTCAGTGAACAGAACCACGTCTCCTCTAGAATTAATTCACAGTGATTTGTATGACTTAAAATTCATGCAAACTAGAGAAGGGAAAAAGTACTTTGTTACTTTTATCGATGATTGCACTAGGTATTGTTATGTTTATTTGCTAAGGAGTAAGGACGAAACCTTAGAAGCATTTAAACATTACAAAGCTGAAGTTGAGAATCAACTTATTACTCGAATTAAAGTAATTCGAAGTGATAGAGGTGGAGAATATGCAGGACCACTTGAAGAATATTGCTCACAGTTTGGCATTATTCATCAAACCACTGCTCCATATTCTCCTCAGTCTAATGGTGTTGCTGAACGCAAAAATCGTACTCTAAAGGAGATGATGAATGCACTATTACTAGATTCTGGATTACCCCAGAATTTGTGGGGGGGAGGCTATTCTCACGGCCACTACCATTCTTAACAGAATACCCCGGAAAAATAGTGATATTACTCCATATGAACTATGGAAAGGTAACAAGCCCTCTTACAAACACTTGAAAGTGTGGGGATGCTTGGCTACGGTGGTAATACCCAAACCAAAGCAAGTAAAGATTGGACCAAAAACTGTAGATTGCATATTTATAGGATATGCAAACAACAGTAGCGCTTATCGCTTCCTAGTACATAAGTCGTTGATACCGGATATCCATGAGGGCACTATCATTGAATCAAGGAATGCAGAATTCTTTGAAGAAGTTTTTCCTAGAAAAGAAAAGAAAGAGATAGTCTCTCGTAAACGAGACTATGATACGGCAATAGGGTCAAATGCGGTGGTCCCTGTGGGGGGCCCTGTGAGGGTCCCTGTGGGGTCCCTGACCCAAGAGGTCTGAACGCATAATTCGAAGGTGTACCTTCAGAAAATGTTGCAGAACCTATAGGATCACCTCCTCTAGAGAATGCTACAGAAACAGAAGATTTACCACCAGAATTCCAGAAGTCAAGTCACATCGAAGAGTGGAGGTTCCTGATGTCGAACCAAGGAGGAGTAACCGGGCTAGGACTCAGAAAGACTTTGGTCCTGAATTTCTCACATACCTTGTGGAAAATGAACATAGGACTATCTCCAAGAGGCGACGTCCACTCCTGAAGCCCCCTTTTGGAAAGAGGCCATTGAAAGTGAAATGGACTCCATCCTGCAAAATCATACTTGGAAAATGGTTGACCTTCCTCCGGGAAATAAGCCATTGGATTGCAAGTGGATACTCAAACGCAAGTATAAAGCATATGGAACCATTGATAAATACAAGGCTCGTCTAGTAGTCAAAGGCTATAGACAATAGGAGGGACTTGACTACTTTGACACATACTCGCCTGTGTCTAGAATAACTTCCATTAGAGTATTCATAGCCATAGCTGCACTGCGTGGTTTTGAGATACACCAAATGGATGTTAAAACTGCTTTCCTAAATGGAGATTTGGACGAGGAAATTTATATGGAACAACCTGAAGGGTATGTGGTTCCAGGACAAGAGAAGAAGGTCTGTCGTCTTGTCAAGTCATTGACAATGGCACGAAAAGTTTGACAACACGTTGCGATTAAAGGGATTTTCTATAAATGAGTGTGATAAGTGTGTCTATGTGAAAGGGAACGCCGAATCCTTTGTCATGATATGCTTATATGTAGACGACATGCTCATTACTGGAAGTAGCCTGGATTTGATCCTGAAAACAAATCAAATGTTGAAACAACTTTTGAATATGAAAGACTTGGGTGTAGCAGATTTAATCTTAGAGATAAAAATCTCTAAAACACCCGAGGGTTTGGTGCTTTCACAATCTCATTACATTGAAGAGATGTTAAAGAGATATGAGGTCTTTGACCGTCAATGTGCAAGGACACCAATGTACGAATCTTTGTGTTTGGACAAACACTTAGGTGATCCTGTAAACCAAACGCAATATGCTCGGATAATTGGCAGTTTGATGTACGTGATGAACTGCACTCATCCTGATATTGCTCATGCAGTCAACAAGTTGGCTAGGTTTACGCATAATCCGGGAAGTGCTCACTGGAAAGCTCTACTTCATCTATTGGGATACTTGAAGACCACAATATATTATGGATTACACTATGGAAGATATCCGGCAGTATTAGAAGGGTACAGTGATGCAAACTGGATATCTGATAGTACAAACACCAAGTCCACTAGTGGTTACGTATTTACCATTGGTGGCGGTGCTGTTTCATGGAAGTCCTCTCAACAAACGTGCATCGCCCGATCCACAATGGAATCGGAATTTACAGCTTTGGACAAAGATGGAGAAGAAGCAGAATGGCTTCGAGAATTTTTAGAGGATATCCCTTGTTGGGATAAGCCTGTGCCTTCTGTGACAATTCACTGTGACAGTATGTCAGCAATAGGAAGGGCAGCAAACAATATGTATAATGGTAAGTCTAGACACATACGTCGAAGACATAAAACCATTAGGCAGTTGGTCTCTACGGGAGTTATCACTATTGATTACGTGAAATCAAAGGATAACATTGCGGATCCGCTAACTAAAGCGCTACCGAGGGATCAAGTACACTGCTTGTCTAGGGGAATGGGCTTAAGACCCACAAATAAGAAAAATTACGGTGGCAACCCAACCATACTGACTGGAGATCCCAAGAATTTGATTCAATGGGACAACTAAACTGTAAAGGACCAGTAAGCGCCTCGTGATGATTTGCACTTCAAGGTAAGAGCACTTAAGAGTTACTAACTCCACTTGCGCCATTCCCGTGAAAGACATTTTAAGTGCTCCTGCAGACCGGGCGGAGGATGAGTCACTAAACTCTTAATGATCTCTAAAGAAGATTCTTAATCTCTTTAGCTTACGAGCAGAGCATTGGCAGGAATGCTCTTAGAACGAGATCACCTATTTGAGTGTGAAGTATGGGAGGCCGCTTCAAACGAGAACACCTATGAATCCGAGCAGTCCAAGGCCTTTAACGGACTGAGAAAAGGAACAAGGCAATAAGGAAAATTATTGTGTTAATATCATTGTCTTGGTTTATCAAGTAAACCGTCAGCACCAGAGCGGGGCAAATACAGTCTTAAGGACTAAGGCCCAGCCTTTGCTCAGCAGTCTAATCATATTCCTTGCCTACTCCGTTTCTGTCTTCATACACTACCGCCACACACAACACCTCAAACCCGGTGTCTTCTCCCTAGGATTGATTTCCACGTTCACCTTCTTTTTTACAGTGTGTAAGTAGCTTAATCCTTCATGTCTAAAACTTAGACGAGTGATCCCTCGACCATCAGACTCTAACATGTCCTTAGTTCCTCTTCTAGCTCCTCCATGCTCCTGTCTATCAAATTTAGCTTGATTTGCCACGATCTTGTCCTTGCCAATCGAAAGACCATTCAGAGATTGTAGAATCACCTCCACCTGTTCATCCTTACCAAACCTGGCAAATGCAAAAAAATTCCCCACCTTATTCCTTTTGTTTGGAACAAAGACATCTCTTACTTTCCAGAATTTCTCCAGTAGCTCTTTGACATCCTTGGTCGTCCAATCCTCAGGAAAATTAGAAATATACAAAGAATCAGTTCCTTCAGTCTTCTTTTCCACCCATTTCCATTGGCCCTCACTCAGTCTTACTCTTGTAAGTACTACTAATCATTTAGAGGCTATTTGTCTCCCGTTAAAATCCGGTTTTAATCGAGTTATCAATTTCATCCTGTTTGTCAGGCAGTATTAATCGCGTTGAACAGTACCCGTTTAGAGTAATGCTTGAAGGATGAGTTGTATTTCTTGTCAAACAAAGTGTTACAGAGAGGACAATTTATACAGAGAAGTGAAAATGGAAATCCTTGCTAAACACGTCGCAATTCCTACTATGAAACAAAACTATTGTACTCAATTTATTGTACCCATAATCCTTGATCCCCAAGCTCGAATTCTTCACCGTTGATTGAAGTTTTAACGGCCTTGATGCAAAAGTACCAAAAATGTACGCTCTGCAACCCTAACTGAGAATTCGTCTTTTTGCTTGAGGAAGACGACGATCTGTGTTGCGGTGGAGAAAACGTAAGATCGTTTAGCAACTTTGCCTTTGTTTCAAAATCATTTCTCTTCCGCTTTTCACAATAGTCCTTCTCTGAAACTTCTTTGTTCGATTTAGTCACATAATCCTTCGCGCCTTGCATTTTGGTCCTGAAACTTTCAAATTCTTTGCAGTTAACTCTTGTTAAATTGCACTTCTTGCCATTTCTGTCTTTAAACTTCCAATATTCCCCTCAAGAGGAACATATGGATTTCTTATGTTCACCTTGCTGATAGTTTTAAATAGTCTTGCTGAGAAAACAACTTTAGTAAAATATCAGCCAATTGATCTTGAGAATTGATGTAATCAATCTCAATCTTTCCTTCCATTACCTTCTCTCTAATGAAGTGACAATACACTTCTATAATCTATATGTTTTGTTCTCTCATGGAAAACAGGGTTCTTAGTCAAATGTATGGCTGATTGATTATCACACAATGGCTTGACTGGTTTGAGTTTTGTTATTTCAAAATCTCTGAGCAATGTTGTTAACCATAAGATCTCACAACAGACATGCAATTGCTCTATACTCAGCTTCTGCTGATGATCTACTCACAATTGCTTGTTACTTGGATTTCTAGCTTACTAATGAGTTTCCAATGAAGATGCAATAACCAGAAGTTGATCTCCTTGAAATGGGACATAATCTGAATTACTGTAAGCTGTGATCTGTGAATTATCCTCCTTAGTGAGAAATATTCCAAGTCCAATATGTCCTTTAATGTATTTGACTACTCTGAGAATACCTTCAAGATGCAATTTACATTGTTTTTCCATGAATTGACTAAAAATACTGATGGCATATGCTATATCTGGTCTTGTAATGCCCAAGTATATTAGCTTACCTATCAGTTTTCTATAGAAACTAGGATCATGAAGGGGTTCTGAATTGTTTGGAAGATATTTGGTGTTCTGTTCTATTGGTGTTACTGTTGGTTTGCAACCCAACAATCCTGCCATTTCTATAATTTCTTAAGCATATTTCTTTTGTGAAATATGTATTCCTGTAGTATTTCTTGCTATTTCAAGACCAAGAAAATATTTTAAATTTCCTAGATCTCTAATCTTAAAATGTTGTTTCAAACTTGTTTTAATCAGATCAATTTCTTTTTGATCTTTACTTCCAATGATGATATCATCAACATACACCAGTAATGCAATGAATTTAATATCATTTTCCAGTGATTTCTTAGTAAAAAGTGAATAATCACTTTTAGATTGGTCAAAACCTAAAGATTTAAGATAATTAGTGAGTTTACAGTTCCATTGCTTTGAAGCTTGCTTTAAACCATATAGAGACTTGTGTAATCTGCATACTAGTTGATCAGGATTAGTTTCCCCCTGAAGTAAAGGATCTTCATGTAAATTTCTTCTTCAAGGTCTCCATTTAGGAAGGCATATGAACATCTAATTGACTCAGAATCCAATCATTTTTAGCAGCAATTGACAGGAATACTTTTACTGTAGTAAGCTTTGCTACTGAACTAAAAGTCTCAGTGCAGTCAAAACCATATTGTTGTGTAAAACCCTTGGCTACTAATCTTGCTTTATGTTTATCTATTTTTCCTTCGGAGCTTAACTTTGTTTTAAAAACAAATCTGCACCCTATAGGTTTGACATTTGGAGGTCTCTTCACTATACTCCATGTTTTGTTATCTAGCTACAAGGCTTTTAATTCATCTGAGATTGCATTTCTCCAATGTTTCTCAATTATAGCTTCTTCATAAGATTCTCGTTCATGTGTCAATGCAAGATTTATTGAATATGTTCTATATTCATTTGAAAAAATTTCATAACCAAGAAACTCAGAAATTAGATATCTGGTTTTTAAATCATCATTTAGTTGAATATTATAAGATTTAGCTTGATGATGATATATATCAAGCTTAGAAGGAAGCTTTCTAGATCTTGTAGTTCTTATTTCTGTAATGTTTGTGTGATCTTCCTCTATCTCTTCTTCTTCTTCTTCTTCTTCTGATCTTTCATCATGATCTGTTTCTTCTGTGTTGTAAAGTTGTTCAGGCAATATGTCATTGTTTTGATCTGTTTCCTGAACTTCATTTTCCATTGGTACATTAACATTTGATTTCATGTTAATCCAGTCATATTCACCTGTATCAGGTGCATTCAATCTGATCTCATTGTCTGTGTTTTCCTTTTCTTTGTAAGGAAAAATTGTTTCTATAAACACAACATTTCTTGAAACAAACACAGTTCTTTTATTCAAATCAAAGAGCTTATAACCTTTGACATTAGCAGCATAACCAAGAAGGAATTGTTGTCACTGTATTATTGATTTGTTTGTCACTGTGAATTTTTTTTGTGCTCTCAGTTTGTTGAAAAGTAGAAGCTTATTTTCGGGCTGAAGTAGAAGTAGAAGCTCTCAGTTTGTTGAAAAGTTCGCTCACGACCAGCAACTACTCCTTTCCTCTGGAAAAAACAAATTAAACCGGTACGACGAGGAAGGAAGATTGATCCTAAGCTCTATTTTTCTCCTAATTGCAGTTTTCACGTAAGTCTCATTTCCATCGAAAACCCTTCTTTTTGTTGTGTATCCATGGATGAAATCGAAAATGGCTGAAACCAAAACCCTAGCCGGTATTCACGATGAGATTCAATCCATCGTCTCCGATAAACTCCAAGTGGTTAGTAAATCGATTCTCTAACTACCAATCTTATTACTGTTCTTCAATTACTTTTTTTCTCTAATCCAGTTTCAGATTCCATCTTAGTAAATCGACTGTCAATTACTCGAATTGCATAGGCATACTGTATTCTGTTACAACTCTAGTTACACTGAGCCAACCCTAGTTAACAGACTAAAGGACTCGATTCACTACACCATGTTTAAGTTTAGCATTGTAATTTGTAATGACCTTTTTCAACACTTTTTACCTTTTAGGTTTCTTATAAATGGTTGAGTTGGAACTTTTCGGTATCCTCCAATGCTGCAAAGAGTTAACTATTGACCTAATTCTGTTCTTTGTTTTGTTTTGCTTTTTTTTTTTTTTTTAAAAACCTGTTGACAATTTTGTATTGTTGGTGTAGCTAGCTGCTTGAGTTTGTTGATAAGTATGGAAATAAATTGGAGGTCATATATTCTATATCAGGTTGGCTGAAAGACAACCGACCAACATATCATGTTAGGCTTGTCTCAAAGCACCAGCTTTCAAGTGATTCTTCCTACCCAATAATGTTGAAGCTTCTTGATAGGAAGTTAGATTTGCAATAGATGGCTTGCTGTATGATTAGGTGATTGCTATGACCGTATTGAGTTTTAGGTTGTTGAAATAGTAACATATACTTCTGTTCATTTACGTGCACATACTCTGTCATTACTGTTGAGGGAATTCAGGCTTTATGACAAGCGATTGCTATGACCGTATTGAGTTTTAGGTTGTTCGGGAAACATGGGTTTATGAATTTTAGGCCATTCATTTAGAAATGAAGGAAAATGCATTTCCATAGACCAGTTTAAATTAAATTACGGAAATTTGGTTTTAAAATAATAACAAATAGTAATACCAACCTGTGGTTTTGCATTAACTAGATTTCTGAGTAATCACAAATATTATATCTTGAGATGCATAAAGTAAGCATACGGTGTTAACGAAGATATGCTTCTCTATCTTGTGACTGGTTCGGGTTGAAGTTGAAGTAGAAGCTCTCAGTTTGTTGAAAAGTTCGCTCACGACCAGCAACTCCTCGTTTCCTCTGGAACGAACAAATTAAACCGGTACGGCGAGGAAGGAAGATCGATCGATTTATCCTAAGCGCTATTTTTCTCCTAATTGCAGTTTTCATGTAAGTCTCATTTCCATCGAAAACCGTTCCTTCTGTTGTGTATCCATGGCTGAATATATACACACAGTTTTGAGCTCTGATGAGTTTGAGTCGCTCACGGAGTTTTAGTTTTAGGTTTTGATAGCTGCATTCATGTGCCAATTTTGATCGTTCTGAGTTTACTAGTTTAATTTGTTTTGGCTGGATATACCTAGTTTGTATACAAGTATATGGAAGAAGAGTTTCTCCAAAAGTTTTGGCTTCTTGAGTTCCTGTGACGCTAATGTAGGTGGTATGTGCAGGGGATGTGGATGCTATAGTGTCATTGCCCTCCATCTTTCCCCTTAAAGTTGGTTCATGTTTCCTCCTATTTCAGCTCTAGTTCGGATTTATTAGGCTGTGTCACACTGTCTATGGAGATATATATCGAACTACCTTATAATCTTAATAATTAAGTTTGCTTTGTTGTACAATCTCTGTAAAGTGTGAGAGTAAGTTCGTTGCTTGGGTCATGAGATTCTTCTGAAGATATATATCATGCAAATGGAAATATACTGTTCCTGATATTTGCTCTCAAAGTTTTAATATGATCTATGTTTAAGAGATCGTTCTGTACAATATTAATATCCGTCCGCCCCAGGCTCAAAACCCTGACACCCTAATACCCTAACACCTAAACCCTGGACCCTGAACCCCTGAACCCTAAACCCTCAACCCCTGAACCCTCAACCATAAACCCTAAACTGAAGGAGAAACCGCCAAACCTAATCGCGAAAACCACTATGCAATTTACAAAAAAAAAAAAAATCCCTAAAATCCACAACCCTCACCCTCTTTAAAACCATAATTACTTCTCTCGTATCTCTCATTTTATTTTACCTCTCTCTCATTTCATTTTCCTTCGGTCTTCATTCTCCTCTAAGATGCAGTTACAATATAACAATTATTTTTAATCCAATCATTGTCAACCTCATATTATTCTTCGATCCTTCTTCATTTCTTAATTCTGGTGTTCACATGCACGCTAATCTGATGATGCGAGGAAATGACGCTCATAATTGTAGCTGTATTATTTATGTTAACCAAATCGCCCCAACGAATCAAATTCGGTTAAGTTTCAGATTTGGTGCTCTGCTGGAATAGGCCAGCAATTTGGGCCATCATTACAAATAATGGCCTGACGAGAAGAATCCTAATTAAGAGAATAAACGGACTTGGGACAATACTGCATCTGTATAAAGAGGAACTCCTTTCCAGAATCACTAGTAGATTTGGAGTCGGACTAAGTGAAATACCTAACAACGCCTGGATGATGCAACCTCGAAATGGTCTTCACTTCCCTTATAGCTTAGATTTTCGGTGTTTTTCGAGCGGTATGATTTTCACAGTATACACCATGCCATCTAGAATATGATGACATGAATAAACCTGGCCAAATCCTCCCGCCCCTGTGGCAAGAAATAAGTAAATAATGTAATAGTTGTGGAAAATCTGCCTCTAGAAAGAAATAGGTAAATTATAATAGCATGAGAACGAAAGAATCTGTAAATTACGTGCATACCGACAAATTCTAATTCAGCAAAGTCAGCTAAACGAGGAAAGCATGTAAGAACATCATCAATGTCACTTCCTTCATCATCTCCTTCATCATCGATGTCACTTACTTCATCATCTCTTCATCATCCATGTCACCTCCTTCATCAACTACAAGAAGATATCATTGTTACGAAGGAGATGATGAAGGAAGTGACATTGATGATGTTCTTACATGCTTTCCTCGTTTAGCTGACTTTGCTGAATTTGAATTTATCGGTATGCACGTAATTTACAGATTCTTTCTTTCCCAGGCTATTATAATTTACCTATTTCTTTGCAGTTGCATATTTTCCACAACTATTACATTATTTACTTATTTCTTTCCAAGGGACGGAGGATTTGGCCAGGTTATTCATGCCATTATATTCTAGACGGCATGGTGTATGCCGTGAAAATCATACCGCTCAAAAAACACCGAAAATCTAAGCTAATAAGGGAAGTGAAGGCCCTTTCGAGGTTGCATCATCCGGGCGTTGTTAGGTATTTCAACGCTTGGTCCGACTTCAATCTACTGGTGATTCTGGAAAGGAGTTCCTCTTTATACAGATGCAGTATTGTCCAGGTCCGTTTATTCTCTTAATTAGGATTCTTCTCGTCAGGCCATTATTTGCAATGATGGACCAAATTGCTGGCCTATTCCAGCAAAGCCCCAGATCTGCAACTTAACCGAATTTGATTTGTTGGGGGCAATTTGGTTAACATAAATAATACTACTACTATTATGAGTGTCATTCCTCACGTCATCTGATTAGCGTGCATGTGCCTGGTCATTAAGCACCACGATTAAGAAGGATTCGAGGAATAATATGAGGTTGACAATGGTTGGATATATCATGCTCATACAAATTCACCGAAGAGAATATATTAAAAGTTTTATTAAAAATAATTGTAACTGTTGTTAGAGGAGACTGAAGGAAAATGAAATGAGAGAGACCATAGAAGTAATTATGGTTTTAAAGAGGGTGAGGACTTTGGATTTTAGGGAATTTTTTTTGTAAATTGCATAGTCATTTTTGCGATTTGGTTTGGCGGTTTCTCCTTCAGTTTTATAGTTAGGATTATTTACATCCAATCCTCCTGTATAATAGCAGAATTAGACATAAACCCGCGTCAAATTATTGTATAACATATCAACAGGGCTGGCTCAAGTTTTTAGGGGCTTTATATAAAATTAATATATGATCCCAAATAGAGAGAGAAAAAAGGCGACGAAAGAGCTATTAGAAACGCATTTCTAATACAACCCATATTAAACAAATTTTTAATATGGAAAATAAGAGCTTGTGGACACCAAGGTATGTCAAAAATGGCATGTACGCAAAATTACGTGCTTTGCAAACCTTCAGACAACGGAATTTTGGGAGCTTCTTTTATTGTGGAAGATTAAGAATGCGTTGGGGGAAGAAGACGGTTTTGGCGTGTTGGTGTGAAAAGTGAGAATTGAGAATATTAAGAGAACTTGTTTGGAGATGAAATTTTCAGAAACTTATCAACTGGAAAAGTGATTTTGGACCCAAATTTTGCATTGTCTCGTTTTCAAATACATACAAATATATGTATTTAAGGTGAAAAACTAATGTTTCGACTTCAATATATATGAATGGTTTAAGTGATTTTTTATAATGTTTAACATTAAATGTACAATTTTTTTTGAAATGATTTGTTACAAAATGATCATTTTTTTGACGTTTATAGATTATAACATAAAAACTAATTGAATTTTATAGAAACATACTAAAACAATAAATTTATTAAAGAATAGCTTTATAAGGAGTAACAATGCGTAATTAACTATTACAATAAAACAAGCACCTTTAAACCAAACATATAAATATTTCTAGAAGTACAATCTTTACATATAAAATGGGCCCCAAACCTATTGGGCACTGTGCGGAGGGCCTCCTTGCACCTGCCCAGATCATGCCCTGCATATCAACCCTGCCGTTAAATTGTCCTGGTCAATGTTAGTCAATCAACTTGTTGACCAAAACCTATTATTTCCCGAAAATAGCATAGAAATAAAAAAATGAAAAAGTTCAAACATAAAATGGCAATTCTACCCCTCATCAACTTCTGTTATATGGCCTTTGCCAAACCGAACGACACTTCACCATTTTCTCCAAATTGGTCCTTGCCTTTCAAAGTATTACAATTGGTCCCTCTTGCATTTTTTCTGTCGACCAACGAAATTAATAATATCCATCGGGATATTTGTTTCTCCTATTTCTTATTTGGTCCTCTTCTTCTTTCTTCATTTTCTAATTTGGTTCTCTTCTCCTTCCCATCTCCTTCTTCTCCCCCTTCTCCTTTTCTTCTTCTTCTTCTTCTTCTTCCCCTTCTTTTCTTGTATTTACAGCTCGGAGCTGTAAATAGCTCTGATTGGAGTTGATTTACAGATCCAATCGGAGTTGTAGTCACAGCTCCACATTTTCAGCTCCGGAGCTCTGAAAAAAGAAAATAAGGGGAAGAAGAAAAAGAGAAGAGAAGAAGGGGAAGGAGCTCCGATCCACCATTGTCGTTGTTGTTTGAATCCGATCTTGGTGTTTGGTTTATGTTAGAATTGCATCCAAGAGTTTTTGTTCTTGTTTGAGTTTTTTTTTTTTAAATTATGGGTTGCCAATTGAGAATTTGACAGACCTAATTGAAAAAATTAGTAAAGCGTAGTGAATTGAATTTTTAGAATGTACGGAGACCTCTCATGTGATTTGCCTTATTAATAACTAAATTAAAAGAAAAAGAGAAATGAATGAAGAAAATTTGAAAACCATTATATTCCTTTTCCACATCATTTAATTCTACGAGCTAGGATATCAAAGTGGACTTTTGGACTAATGTGTAATTGATGTGATGTTGCAGGGACAAGCATGTAATACTTTGAATGGTAGGGACCATTTTGATAAAATATGAAATTGCAGGGGGAGTAAATGTAATTCACCCTAACATAAAATAAACACTAGTACATTCATAATAAGAAAAATATAAAATTGATCTGCAAGGGTGGTTCAGTTGATTAAAGTGGGGAAGAATACATCTTGGCCTAGATCACCTGGAGCGAAAATGCGAGCGAGAATGAAATCAAAAGTGTGAGCGCAAGTGCGCTAAAATTTAAAAAATATAGAAAGCGCAAGCGCATTAGAGTGCATGTTATTAACTATATAAAAATATTTTTTATTTGTAGAATTATTAACATTTCATTAATAATTAAATTAGATTCCTCATACTTCAGTATCATTGTCAATTCTATAAAATTGTTTAAATTAATAAACAATACAAAATACTAAAAAAATAGTTTATCGAACACATTATATATATGTAATAGCTTGTGCGCGAAGCAAGTGCAACTAACCAAATTAGTTAAAGTCAAAAGTAAAAAAATCTATCATGTATAAATAAAGCTTTTAAAATCAGTCAAATGATGATGAAATCGGGCATACCTAACCAAAATAGATTGAATTCGCTGGAGAAAGCAAGTCGACTATCGACTGATTAAGACAATGATGTGAGTGAAGATGACAGTAGAGTGGTGATAGTAATACTGCGGAAACGAAAGCGATACAACAAAAGAAAAGTAGAAAACAGAGTCGGAGAGCTTATTTAATTAGGTTAATAGCAATTTGGATATATTCTTATTAATGTTTGATTTGCCTTAATTCACATATTTACCATGAAACATTGCTTTTTAATATCTTAGTTCACACTTGTGTATGTAATTCGAAAATTTATGCCATTTATTATGCACGCTCTAAGAATTCTTGGGTGCGCTTTTAGTTTTCTTAGAGCGCGCTCTAAAAAATCTTAGAGTGAGCTCGAAGGAATTCTGCGCTTTCTAAGCTGTAACACTATATTAACTCATCTCATTATGTGTTAGGTTTTTTTTAAAAAAAAAAATTAGTGTCAAATAGTCTTTGGCACCAATTAACCCATCTTCGTTCTTTAGCTGAGAACTGGGCTTATCACAGAAAGGCTCCATATCTCACATGCGCCCAGATAGGGTTTGGGATATTAGGGTTCAGGGTTTGGGGTTCAGCAAAGTGCTATCATCGGGTAAATTTTTTTTAGGTACTTCAGAATGAAGCACTGCCAATTTAGGTACTCTATAATGGTATTGACCAATTTAGGCAACCCCTTCAATTTAGGTACTCCGGTCAATTTTCAGGCAAAGTTGATCAATTTAATCCGATTTGACCAAAAAAAAGAAGAAATATAAATACATGACACGTGTCATGTAATTGTATTTCTTCTTTTTTTTTTGTCAAAATCGGATTATTTGGTCAACTTTGCCTGAAAATTGACCGGAGTACCTAAATTGGACAGTATTATTCTAGCGTACCTAAACTGGCGGTGTCTCATTCTGGAGTACCTAAAAAAAAAATTACCCGCTATCATCCGAGGATTTTGCTAGGTTGCTGAATGGCTGCTACAAGTAGCCTCTTGAAATCTGAATGCTGTGCAACGGGGCATGTAAAGTAACATTCAATTTTGTGGAGGCCAAACAGAGCATTTCTATGATTTGTAGTGAGTGCTTTTGATGGTTGTGGCCTGTGGGTTATCAATAGCCAAGGTTGCAAGCAATTCTGCCATTCTGTGATTCTAGTGTCTACTGATTTGGGTACAATTCTTTTTCTAGTGTCTCTACTGACTACTGCTTCTATATGTGTGCAAATTGTATTTGTTTGACTGTTTGGGTTTTATTGTTTTATTGCTGTGTCTGTAATTTTATTGCTAGGAGACAACTAACTGATGTTGTTAGTTTTTATTTTATTTTATTGCTAGGAAACAACCAACTGGTGGTGTTGTTGTAATGTGAGCTTTTTTATTTTATTGCTATGTATCTATTGAAACAACCAATTGGTGTTGTAATGTGATTGTTATGTTATCTTGATCTTGCTGTATGTAACTAGAACATTTCAAACTCGAGCTCTATCGTGAACTATTAACAATAGGAAGGGTTTTTCTTTCTTTTTTTTCGTTGGTAAAAATCTGGGATGCCTGTGCCCATAAGAAATCTCGAAGCGATTTCATAACTGGTTGGGGCTTTCCAATAATTTGAAAAAGTTCGGTTTCGAAATCCTATTTTTTAAGGATGAAGAAAAAAG
The DNA here is from genome assembly GCA_026545765.1 of Plantago major. Classification (NCBI taxonomy): domain Eukaryota; kingdom Viridiplantae; phylum Streptophyta; class Magnoliopsida; order Lamiales; family Plantaginaceae; genus Plantago; species Plantago major. The sequence continues at coordinate 91,876 of JAIFAC010000029.1, read as the reverse complement.
ATAGAGGAAAGAAGAAAGTTCCAGTAACTGGTAGTGGAACAATTAAATCTTTCTTCAAAAGTGATGAATCTTGTTTAAACTGCTCTTCGGAGAGGTCTTTTTCAGCTATGAAACTTGTTAAAACTGCTCTTCGGAGTAAGATGGGGGAAGGTTACTTGGGAGATTCGATGAGTGTGTACATTGAGAGAGAGTTGGCTAAAAGCATTATTGATCATTGATGAATTCTATACGATGAAGAATCGTAGAACGCAACTCATGTAGTAGTTGTTGCTTGTAACTTTTACGATATAAAACATACTTTTACGATAAAAATACAATTTTTGTCAAATTTTATAGTTTATTTTAACTTTTCACCGTCAACCTGGATATAAAACATGTTTGTCAAATTCTATGGCCTGAGATTTTGCCACCAAGGTGGTGATGACCTACGAACTTACTCCAAGGCAATAAAACATGTTTGTAATATCAGCAGAACCTTTTCACTATCCATAATACATCTTTAAACTTCTCTCTATCTGTACATGGCAAATACATAAAAATTATACATAGAACAAAGAAACTGGTACACGATCCGATGGTGATACCTGCTCTACGAACAACAAAGACTCCAACTCCGTCTCTATGCTTCTTCATGTAGGCATGAAACAAGGCACTGCATTGACCAAAAAGAAAAGCCCTTCCCGTAATTTGGCAGGCATGACGATAGTAATTGTTCTTATACCTAGTGCGAGACACCAACATGACAACATCTGAAGTTTTAGTGTGAAGCAACATCACTTTTGTCACAGAGGTGTTTGAACAGAATATGTTCCATTCGCATGTTACATCTACATTCTCCAGAGATACTGATCTACTCTTTTCCTGATGTATGACTTAAAAGGTTACGGAGCCTTCTATACTGTTGAGACCTTTTAACACAATGATCCCATACCTTGTGCACAGACGCAAACGGATCAGAGCTGTGAAACCTTGAAAGACATTTATGCGGATTCCAACTGATATTCAGAAAGGTTGAAGAAATTGACCTTACATTTGATCCAGCCTGACGCCTCGCATCTTACAGACAAGGTTAGCAGTTGGGAGATCAAGTTGACTTCCTGAATCTGAGTTTATAAAATCTTTAAGCTGATCTGTAGGTGTAGATAAACAACTTTGAAATGTTGCAAGAACCGGGGGAATGGGCATTGATAGAGCTGAGAGCACATTGCTCAAGTATTCAATGTTGACCGGTAGCTGCTGCGCTCCGCGATCAGTTATTTTCTGAATTCCACGCAGCTGCTCAGCAACCTAGACAGCAAGCAGAAGATATTTCTTTAGTAGAAGGAAAAAATGACGACCGACCCTGAATTTCATGGCCCACGTCAAGCCCACCCCCTCCCCACCCCGTACTCCGTTTTTAAAACCTACTTCGTCAGTTGCATAGGACAGGAATGAAATTATTGTGGAAGGCAGTGCAATGCATTAAAACAAGGAGCACCAGGTTTTAAGTGGACTTTAAAGGAGGGTTCAGGTGTGAATATCCAACTATAAATCTTCAAGATTGTTGCATTACAGTTGACAGTAAGTCAATCACTATTGGGTTTTTTGACGAAAGATGCCGGGTATAGAGTAGAAAACAACCGTCAAGTACAAAAACAGAAAAATCCGAAAGAACGATAAGTTACCTTGAACATCCACTTAGTTGCAAAAAACTGTGCTTCTTCAGCATTAATATCACTGTTGGCAATACCCTCAGCAAGGGGTTCCAGTTCTTGAGGCAGAGTCAGAAGGTAATCGCCAACACTGGTCACACGAGTTTGAGGGTAGGCACTGAAGCTTGGAAGGCGATAAGCACTTTGCTCTTCAACAGAAGACCACACGTCAAGATGAGATAATCCATTGAAGCCTTGTCGCACTTTCAGCATAAGTACATCACAAACCAGTTCATTGACAGCATCCGCAAAGGCCGAAGATCTTTGAGAAGAAATCGGAAGAGCATGAAATCGAGGATCTTTTTACTGCAAAATTTTTTTAGGATAAACATTGCATTTCATGGGTTTAATAGAATAAGATTTCAAGGGTGAATGCATTTCTAACATGAAGGGCAGTGTTAAAGGTCTGAGTTAGATTCGCCAGGATTATTATATCTCAAGTTTCTTGTAAACAAATTCAGCTGAGTATGACTATTCAAATTTGCCGATCCTAATGAAAAATCAGGATGACCAGAAACAAAGATCCGTACCTGCTCAAGAGGTTAAAAAGTTTCCTAGCCTTTTCAGGGACATCAACTAGCCGGAGAGCTGCCACATTGAGTGCAGCTTTCCCAGCTGCAGAAAATTCTTCACTACTACCGTCCTCATTCACATATGATGATTGGCTATTATTATGACTCGAACTGTGTACAGAAAGAGACAAATTAGTGCTCAATCTAGCAAGAGTAGACCTCAAAGAAGCTTCAAACACTGATATTCGGCTTGTCAAGCAATCTAAAACGACAAGAATTTGCAGGGCACCCTGAACAAATGACCATTCCTCCTCATCTGATGTGAAATCAACTTTACGTGCATGGGGAGCTGCTTCTTTCTTTGCCCCCACATCCACTCCCATCTCCACTCCGCATACTACTCTTAGTGACTTTAGATTTCCCTGACGGGCAGTTATATACTCTAATGTTACATCATCAAGTGCAAGAATTAGCTCATCTGCTTCAGACCCTCCATAAGGTTGATGCATCTCTCCATTGCAGCTTCAAGATGTAGAATGACTTGTGGAATTGATTCTTCCATTCTCCAAACAGTTTCACTTAGTTCAACCCCCTGGACGCCTATAATACGGGTGCTAACTCCCCTGAGATCAAGCCCCGCAATTGCACCCGATAGCACAACCCGTTCCATCTGCCAGTATCTATATTATCGAGTAAACAGCAAATCAGTTACTTGATGAAAATTTATACTTGGTTATAACGCATTAACAATACATCGTTCAAATTAAATCTAACATAATTATAACTATGAACTTCTATCCATGTTAACCCAAAAATTTAAGCATATTATTACCATTTTCCTTTGAAAATATGATTTTCATGCATGTCAAATATATATTGAGTTAGCGAAGTAAACAGGGGCAGGAACAACCTTATCATTTTTAACTTGATGAAAAATATGGAAAATCAAAGAGCTTAGACATATTATACCATAATTACAATCCAGTAAATACCGTGTGCATCCAATAACATGTTAATATCTGATTCAGAAAATAAATGTTGTATATTTCTGGCAAAACTCCCTGTGATGTTGTGTAATTCTATCAGTGCCTCGAGATGCTTGGTTTGAAGTTTGACACCTTTAGGCAGATCCCCAGATAAGATGTCTAATATACCTGGAAATAAAAAAATATATGAGCAATATGTATTAAATCAAAGAGCGGTATACAGGCGAAATCAACAGCGATTAAACACATCAATGACAAATTCAGTGAAAAACCACACTGAACTAGTTAATAATTCAGAAAACTCCAATCAGACTTTGCAAGGTTTTCTTAGAATAAATATTCTCGAGCTAAAATGGTTAGATAAACCCATGATAAAACATATTCAATCCAGATGAATTGAAGCTAATCATTCCGCCAAACAGAATCTTCCTATGACTTCTATCCTCAACAGTGAGTTACATTTGACAGAAAAAGCAGTGACGCGGAGGGAGCAATCTCTTTCACTCTTAACTAACTTTGGTTAAGTCATTTATTATTATCAGGCATTATCAGTAGCCATTCATTATTGTATAAGATTTAGAAATGGATTTTAGCTGACGGCTTTTGTTAAGCATCTAGAATGTTTAGCTTGCTCTATTGATTAGCGATAAAAACACCTTGGTTTACTTAGAGAAAGGAGAGAGATAGATTGGATTTGCATCTGAGAAAGCTTCAGCTTTACCTTCCCACTACGCCACCATAAGTCATGTGTATTAAACATGGACATTGTTGATAGGCAGTACTGCTTATGAAACAAATACAAATACATTAAAACCTCAAAACAAACAGCCTAACAGCTACAGCAAAGTATCGACAGAGCAGGTCAGGGGGGCATTACGATTTCATGTTCTCGTGAAAAAACAAATAAGTGCAAACAGTGCTGTGACTTTCAAGCCATGGCAGTAAATTTGCAACATAAATCTCGACCAACATTTCCAAGTGTGATGTCAAGTTGAATAGGGATATTACATGTGCAGCTTACAATGATTGATGTCTTTCAAGTAAAAACTAATGAAGCAGTCAGAGTCAGGACAGTTATGGTATTAGCTAATCAAGTGACAGCTAAGAACAGAACACAGACAGCAGCTTCTAACTTCTACAATAGATGGCAACAAGTACGGTATGCAATATAAAGCATAAGTCAACAACAAAAGCACAAGATCTACAACTACAGTAGAGGAAGCAGTATCCAATCTCACTCGGTAAGTATAAGTTAATTCAAATCTCATAACCAAATTGAATCACAACTAAAACTACAGTTCATAGACGAAACCATTTACAGTGGAACTACACCGAACAAATAAAGTAAATGAGTACAAAAAGAGGCGACCATTAGTAAACACCGTAAATATACCAAACTTAACGGAGGCAACGGATGTGGTGCTTGCTACGGTGGTTATAGTGGAGGTGGTGGCATCAATTTCACCTGTCTTTTTTCTGGGTTTGCTGGTTATAAAGTATAAACATGGTTCGATCCTCTTTCTACTCTGCGACCTTTTTTTTCTTCTGGTTTGCATCGGACGTACTTACCGTCCATATGCTTATCTGTCAAATCGAACTGATGATGCCAAATCGCAAAACCCTAAAGCAGAGAAGAGGGAAGATGAACGGAGAAGGCAGAGATGATCGGAAAGATGGAAGATGGACGGAGATGATTGTAGATGAACTGAGAAAAAAAAATCTGAATTGGGAAATGGCGCAGAAGGGAGATGAAGTGATATTCCAAAATGGAGGGAAGTTTTTGGAATTTGGCACCCGAAAATTTTGGGGAAACGGAATCCAAATTTACAAGGTAGCGCCCGCTAAGTATGTGGCTCCAAGTATTTGGCTCTAAGTATTTGTATTCCTCTTTACTCCTACATTATCCCCCTTCCGAAATACACCTAATTTTTACAAGTCCGTCGAATCCCAATAGAAACTAAGGATGTCAGTTTCCTTCGATATGAAATTAAATCACTTGATTGGATTCCACTAGGTACACTTACGAAATATATAAACAACCCCGAAGCTAATTTAATAAATTACACAATGGTCCCATAGTAGCTGAGTTGTTGTCAGACTGGCCATGTGTTTGAGCTGTTTCGATATTTAATCCAATGGTCGGGATCAAGTATTTGGAAAAGGTACCTCACTAGTCACCATAATCTAAGAGAATATCGTCATGTCACTTTGTAATTATTCTAATAAATTTTCATGTTTACCACAACCTACTTTCTACTATCTCAAATTGTACTAAAGTTTTAACAAGTTATTCTCCCAGGCGTAAGTATGTGTTTTTGTTAGTTGGATTTAACTCCTGTAAATCTTTAGTTGTCCATCGTTTTGAAGTTTAGAAGAAATTCACCATGACATCCAATTACACAGAGCTATATCAAATTTTGAATCGTGCTCGTCGCAAGTCTAGTGGTCTAGTCGATGAAGATGATGTTACCTCTCAAATTCCCAATTGACGAGTGATCCTTCATTAGTATTTATCTCTTTCCACCCTTATCTATTCCAATTTCCTTTACAATTTCACAACACCATCACCTCGCCACTCTTATAGAACTAGTGAAAATGGACTCGAGATGAACAGGTGCTATTAATCACACCCATCGCCACATACAGATCACCCATGGCAAGCTCAGTGGATTATATCAAGCATCAAGTTGGTCGATTAAGACACGTGTGATAATTCCCTAATCACCTATATCTTCGGTAACCGAGCTTGCAAGTACATTCAAAGTAACAGGAATATACTTTGGAAAACTAACATAATAACCAAAATAAGACTGACACTGAATACGCATACTGAAACATTCACTCATGAGACACACGTTGACATCCTTGTGATTTAGACATACCATATATGAACAATCAACTGCTCAGTTAACCTGGATTTGGCTGGACCAGTCGAATGAGTGGCTTCGCCTTTCGAACCAGGGAGTTTAACTAAATCCCGAATTTGTTTATATCCAGTGGATTACATTTGATGTTAGGTAGGAGCCTAAACTTCAACCAAATATACTTCATCACTTAAGGACTCCAAATACTATAAAATCATACCAAAAAGTAAAAAAAAATGGACACATTCAAGTCCAGCTCACCACAGTATGTGTCTTTGACACTGCCATACACCATTTGCCTGTTGCTAATGGAAGTGGAATGATCTATAAATTCAACACAATATTACAAATATGTCATCAACGACCTGTATGCAACTAGGAATCGGATGACCGACTAGGTCTTCCACCCCATGGCTCGCATCGTAATCTTTGAGATGGAGGTGTAGATGAATAACCAACAAGAAATCAACTCTCTCAATGTTGAGGCTGATGGCACTGAACACAAGGGCATAGATAACCAGACCTGATGCAGGTATACAATATGCAGGAGAATTTCACGTGTAAAATGACACTCCAACTGCTGAATCAAACGTCACAGCTCATGGCCGTTGTTGCTATCATGTTCTTCACCGTCATTGCTGGGTATCAGACACTTGAACCTAGCAATACCAGAACAAAAAACCATGTCGTACAAGTATTAATTGTTTTATAAATTACTATAATTTCGGTGAGATTAGCAAAATGTTAAAAAAGTGTCATTCGCTTAAGATTCTTGTTCGAGGAACCTGCAATGTGAATGCAAATTCGGAAAATAATGGTACCAATTAGGTGTAATTTCGGAAAAAATCATTTCCGAATGCATTTGACCGTAACTTGTTTTCTCCGGCCCATTTTGAATTAATGGTTGACTGCATTTGCAAATGCATTTCTAACTCTACCAAGCGGCCCGCTTGTAACATCGACCGTCAACTGCTGCTGTGCTGTACTCATTCGCCAATGCATTCCGTACAAGCACGGCGAGCTCATCCACCCGTCCTCCGCCAGATGCTGTGTTGCAACTGACGCCTTCACATTCAAGGTAAAGTGAACCATCCATTGTTACGAGATCTATCCCTAAATTAGGGTTTCAAAATCGAATTATTTGGTTACTATGGTTGCTCGCTTCGAACATTTACTGCCAGAAATCGATCAATCAATTCTGTTCTGTATACAACCATGTCATGTGTGCATCCATGTACCTGTCATCGTCTTTATCCAATCAATTAGTAGTACCCTATCCATTCAACTCCAGCAGCCCAATCATTCATTCCCTTATCAACTAATTAATCAATTCAAAATGATGGAGAAGTGATTGCCAGCTAGCCTACTTCAGACCAAACACCGTCTGATGTAATAAAGAATCCAAGGAGAGACGGGACAGACATATAGACATTAGTATTATAATAGAGCATCGAACCTTTCTCCATTTATTTATGGTTCAGCATTGTTGGGTTTTCAGTTTGTTACGTGATGCATATATGCAGGATTAGGGGGTTCTTCAGCAAGGATATTGTGGGGAACCCTGGAAATTGGAGTTCTGATTGAGCTAATCACAGCATCCTGTCGAGTATGGTATCCATGGAAGGCCTCGTGCCCATAACTAGGGCTTTTCTGGCATCTTATTATGACAAATATCCCTTTGCCCCTCTCCCCCCTGACGTTTCCCGTCTCACAGACCAGATAACTGCCATGGCTAATGATCTTCTTGACCACTCACCCCCTAACCAAGGTTGGTTCTTCATTTTTCTTACTGGCCATATCCTAGCTAACATTTATCACTTTTACTTGGATTCAGACTACTGATTATGTTTTATTAGCCACTTAGTTGGGACATACACTTGCTTGATGTTCCCCCCAATGTAGGAGAAAGCAACCTGGTTCAAGAAGCTCAGCGTGAGCCTCCTCATAAAGTTGATGAAAATATGTGGAAGAACCGTGAACAGATTGAGGAGATCCTATTCTTACTGGAAACTTCACATTGGCCCAGCTGTGTGAGTTAGTTACATGAGAATTACTCTTACTTTACTACCTTCCACAAAACTACATCTGGTCATCACATGTCATTTTTAAAGATTTGTCAGTGCATTTAACAGCTTCAGCAGCAAGCAGCAGTCGAAGATGCTGAACTTGCTCGTGTTCTGGAGCGTCTCCAAGAGAAGTTCATATCTACCCTGAAGGCTTTGGAAATTTTCCAGTCCAGGAATTCTGAGTTTATATTCAACACAGGTTTATACCATATCTTGAACTTTCTTCAGCATATCATAGATTTGCCTGTAGCACAAGGAATTACTTCAAATATAGAACACTTGGATGTCTGTTATACTAAATTCTGGAAGAATTGTCTACCTGGTGAATGCTTTTGGTATCCTACCGCATCCAAGGAAATTTTGCAGTACAGCTTCCTTCCCTTCTTTTGTTTGGTTGCTGTAACTCTTCCTTTCCCCATGGAACGATCTGATTATAGCCACTTAAATGAGCAAGTATTAAGTCCGTTTACTCAAGCATACGCATTTTGTGATCGTTCACTGAAGTGGATACACTTGCAATGGTAATCGGAAGTTAAGAGAAAGATAATTTGGTTGAACAAAGAACTTAAATGAGTATTGGTGTTATAACTGAAAATTTTGGGTTCAACTAATTTATATGAACCAGATATAGCTGTATATAGTGCACCAGCCTGTGGGGATGTAGGATAGGCTTGGGGACATGTGTTTGAATAGGTGATTTTATTTAGCACAGTTTCATTTTTTCTCTGCTTCAAAGCATGATAATAAACTAAAAAGAAAATCTGGTCTGGTTGTGTGGTTCTGAAAACCCAACGTGCGGCCTCATGAGTTTCTTAAAAGATCTTGTCTTTAGAAACTCTTTCAGGAATATCGACGTCTTCAGAACTCAACTCAAAGTTGAACTACTTCTCAAATATTTGTTCAGAACTTCCTTTTGACCAGGGCTACATGTGTGGGATCTATTTAACTATCTGGCATGATTCTGAGTGCTCTGTTCATAAGTTACGTAGAGATAATTTTTTTGGGGAATCAGGAAGATCATATGATTGTTTGTCTCGATATATATATGTGTGTGCGTGTGTGAGGTAGGCATGCTTCATGCAGACTGTTTTGTGTAATGTGTAATATCATTACAGTTATGACCTATATGCCACAAGATTTCCGGGGTACAATAATCAGGCAGCAGAGAGAGCGCTCGGAGAAAAATAAGCAGGCGGCACTTGAAGGTTTAATTAGCTCTGGTGGAAGCATTCGTGACAAATATGCTCTACTATGGAACCAGCAGATGGAAAGGTACATCTATGTCAGCAGTCTGTGTGTCCTCAAAGAAGAAAGAACTTTCACCTTCTAATCTTATAATTAACTTCATGCAGAAGGAGGCAGTTAGCTGAGCTAGGTTCTGCAACAGGTGTCTACAAGACACTGATGAAATACTTGGTTGGTGTGCCAGAGGTATTGATTTATGCTAGTTATAGTTCTTTTTACTATATGACTTGTAGGTGTGCCAAGCCCTTCTTCTTGGTAAACCTCAGCACCCTCGATCAAACTTTACTCCCTCCGTCCCGTCTTCAAGTTCCTCTTGAGCTATGCGCGGATGTTGAGAGCAGAATATATAAATAAATTAGAGGAATGGATAAAATATGAGGTGGAATAAATAAATAATATAGTAACTAGTAAGTGGTGGATATTAAAGTATTTGAGAGAATGCGAGTGTAGCAGCGATAAGGAATAAAGCAGGAGGGAAGATTTCCATTTTAGGTATAGTACTTGACATTGAAGTTGGGAAACCACTAACCAGGAAGTTGAAGTTGGGATAGACGGAGTGACTTTTACATCCAGTGGTTACTTACAACATGAGGACTACTCATCCATGACTCCTATCTCTGATTGTTATTTTTTATACCATTAATCTCTCAAATCTCAAGTAACGTGTGTTAATAATCCACACCTCCACTATCCTGTTCGAACAATTTACTGAACTATGGAAGTTTTCTTGCAGGTTTTATTGGAGTTTATTCGGCAAATCAATGATGATCAAGGGTAAACAAACATTAATTGAGGACTTCTCTAAACATAAGACTGACTTGCTACTGTTTCAATAGCATCCTTGAGTTTCTGTTCTAAAATTAATGTTTTATCTCCAGGCCCATGGAGGAGCAGCGACAGCGATATGGACCTCCTTTATATACTCTTACCACAATGGTTTATAATATTCGTCTATTTCTCTCTTTACTATGGCGGCGTCTAGAAACTAAAAAACTGTGAGATTGTTTTGCTCTCAGTTATTTCTGTTTGACTCTGATAATTCTCAAGTCTTGCCTCTTCCTGTGGTTCTAATTGAATTTTTTTTGGCATTCCTTAGGTCAAAACACCAAATTTCTATCCTGGAAGAAGCAGTTGATGCCTACACTGCTGAGTTTCAAAGATTTCTCGCTTTTATTGGGTACTGTAACATCCTTTAGTTCTTGCCTTTGTGACCCTGGAAAAACTTCTCAGATATTTGAAATATTAGTTTTCATCCTTGAGTTTGTGGACTAAAGTTACTGGAAACTGTTACATACTCATGTAGTGCACTTTTATAAGTTAAAACTCTTAACAGCTTCAATGCTCGAATAGATTTCCTTTGGCTAATTGCCTACTTTACAACTAAAAGTCTAAAAGTATATATTGGTGCAACCAAGGAAGCTAGATTTGCTTTAGTATACAAAAATCATAATAACTCAACTTGAGCACCCAATGTTTACATCAATTAAATTAAGCAAATCTCATACCATGTTTATTACACTTGCCGCGATGCTGTTTGTTGTATCAGAACATTTATAATCCCCTTTACCAATAACTTTAAAGGATCTTTGACCAAGATGTATTGGATCCACCATATAGGAAGGATGGTTTCAGGTTTTATATCTTATATTAAACGGGCAGAAATATTAGGGGCATGCAACACATCCTCAATTACAAACCATTAGATCTAAGCTGCTTCTTGTGAATCCACTGCATCCATTTGCTCCAGTCTCTAGACTGACTTTCTGGTTACCAGCAGTGTATGGTTGGGTAAAAAAGTTTAGTATTTACTCTCAAATGGTCAGAAGCAGTCGAAAAGTGGAGCCCACGGGCTAATTTGAATTATATGCAAATGTGAAAACGGAAATTTCTGTTTTGTTTTTGGTCTTTTTTCTAGGGCAAAGGATTCGAATCTATGACCTCTTAGTCATGGACCTAAACTCTACCCATGACTACGAGGATAATCCTTTTAGAGATTTTTTTCCCCCTAATTCCACCAAGATGTTATGATCATCAACTTCTATACCCAGTTCAACATTTTCAGTAATTCTATCCTTAGCTAAAAGTAGTTTCACCGCATGTGGAGTTGCTTGTTTGCCCTTATCCTCTTTAGGCCTACTGGGAATCAGGTGGCCCAGTCATGCTACAAGGCATCAAAAGTCCCTTTTTATATTATCTGAAAGTTTCCACTCCTCCCATTGCTGCCATTCCTGAAATGTCCAACTCTTCACATTAGGCTTTCCATGCTCTCCTTGCATAAAAAGCTTTGGGAAGCGTAGGATTAGTGTTTGACTAATCACAATAACACAAGTACTATGACTTTGAAGACCCTCTTGGAAATTCCATGAACAGACATTTGACTGTTGGTTAGTTGGCTCAATGTATGTCTGCTGTTGATGATTGTAGTGCTGTTAAAATGCCTGTTTCTCTACTTGAATTGGAATCTTACCCAAGGTCTCTTTATATGTAATCCTACTGAGTTCTGATATTTCTCCTGCAGGATTTTCAAACCCTAATCCACTTCTGTTTAAAATGTCCTTGTGCTTAATCATATTTTGGTCACAGTCATGTTCAGGGCCTCTTCACTGCATGCATTATTTTTGCATATTCATAGACTTAAAAAAAGTTTCATATGGTAAAAATATAAAATGGCCTATATTTAAGAACACAGAGTCCATGATCAACTTTTTTGCAACCATAACTCAAGTCAATAGTCAAAACTAGGTGATTCTATCATGGTTCTTCCTGTAAACGATTTATTATTTGCCTGAAGATTAGTGTGTTGTTGAATTAAAATGGGGTGCTATGACTCTGCAGAAGGCATTTTATCCTTGTGTATAGCATTCTGTTTCAGCTGTGATCTGGTTTATTGATCCTCTATTTTTGCATTTTTTCTTACAGGGAGGTTCTAAAAAATTCCCCGTTCTTTATCACTGCAGATGATGCCGGCTCATTAGATGCCAGGGCCGGCTCATTAGATGCCAGGTCGGGCCAAAACTATACTTTTCTGAACTCGAATCTGTGAACATTTGAATGTCTTCGAACTTTGATATGTAAATTGTAGAAGCTTACATTGTTTTGTTCTTTTCTTTTTTGTTTGTGTGGGTGTGTGTACATGATTGATTCATTTCTAAATGCAGGAATAATGATGAATATAAGGAAATAAGTATTCCAGCAGGCCAGACCCACGAGGTTTGTTTTCTGACACTGGCTAGATATTGATCATACGATACCAGAAATTTTCTACAGCAAAGCACCAACTTTTGTTAATTTTCAAAGTTTTTTAGCATCTTCTTATTTGCTATAATTTCCTTATGCTCCCATAAATTCTATCTATTGCATCTTCGTAACCCATCCTAATCAAACAGTCTTCTTAAACTTACCTGCATAAAATGCAGTACAGTGCTATCACTTAAATTAGCACCCAAATGGCAGTATATATTGCTGGAAGTAAACCTTAACATTTCTCAAGTTGATTAAATATCCTACTTATCACTTTTTATGAACTGACTTTCTTGTTCATTAGGTGACTTTAACGGCAGAATCGATAAACTCATATATTGCATGGGATTTCTCATTGGTCCAGGGGAAAATGAATCTGGTGCAGTTCTTACCTCGTTTTTTTTTTTAATTTTTTTAATGCCATTAGTGATGTGAAAATGCACTGCACACTTTATTTTCCATTGCATGCTGCATCAAACTTGTATTTCTTCCATTGTGTTCGTAGTCTAATCAACTAAGTTCTCTTGTCTTCTCTTGTATCTTTTGAGGTGCATTTTGTTGTACCTACTAAGTTAGGAAGGTTACTAGTCTTCATGGGTTCTTATAATTAATTTAAAAAAAAAAACTAAGTTCTCTGCATTGCTAACAGCTTATAGGGCACCGTGGAAACTATAAATGATATAAATGATTCTCATATGTTGCTATATCTCTCAGACTTCTTACTTAGCATATTGGCATAAAATTTGGAATTCTGATGAGGTATTCAAGAAGTCTTAGTTCTCCTGACATGACTTTCCTACATTTTGTATTGGGAACTTGTTCTGTTCTTGAGTCTTAATAGACTCTGATATATTGATCTGTGTACATGTGTGCAACACAAGTTCATACTTGTCCTTTTCTACATATTCAGGATACTAACACTTACAAATAATATCTGCCGCGTCAAATATAATCTTTAAAATGCAGCTCAGCTCGTCCTGCAGCATCATGTAGTGATCAATGAAGTCATTTGTCCTCCTGAGCTTGCATGATGGCAGGATGAGCTGTAGTTTTCTAATCAGAAGAGCAACTCCATTAGATTCTATGTTACCAGACTCGGTACTAAGTACCCGGCGCGGGTGGTTGACCAGGTGTTGGACCCCGACATGTCATGATTTTTTTATCACGTTTTGGCTTAAAATGAAGTGTCCAAGTGCCGTCCTCATATCAGAGTGCCTGTATCCAACTTGGGTATGCAAGGGGAAGGGAATTGGAAAGTCCGGATAACGTGGATCTTAGTATGTTAGTTGTGACTTGTGAGATATGATTCAGTTTTAAGTGCAACTGGATAAGATTAGTTGCCATTATTAACCTTTACCATACACATAATTCAGTAGACCAATCCAAACATTTTAAAATAAGCTTAAGAAAATAATTGGCTAGTTATCGAGAATGGAACAAAGTAGTCTATTATATCTATCTAGTGGCCTCTAATCCATTTATTATATGTTTTACTACTTCATCTCTGAGCTATTTAGCTTTTAAGTTTTGAGGAGTGATGAGCTGGTGATGTGAAGTTGTATAATGTATGTGGCTATGCATTAATCATATAGAACATGCTACATGCATATTAACCATGCATTAACTGTCTATATACGCAAATCATGTGATAGTTGTTGCCTTATCGCATTTTTTTATGGTCTTTTCAGCATAATTTAACATGTGCAGTGGGCAGCCACATGATTATTATCATGTATGAGATCGTTTGGGTTTTGACGCTCAACTACTATATGCATGCATATTTTTGTGACAAGGCATTCACGCCGAATTTTGAATGTAGAACATCATTAAAGTTGAAGTTTAGCCTCATTTGCAGGGGTGAACCTACGCCAAGGGTAGCATACTACCCCTCGGTTTCTGACAGGAAATGTCTATTTTACCCCTTTTTTTCCAAAGATTCTTCTATGATATAGGTTATCTGAGCAGAACAGTCATTAACTTTGCTGTGGCCGAGTGGGTAGAAGCGTTATTTCGTTTCCAGTTTGTACAGCATCGATGCTGGATACAGCCTCTTATTTTTATCAACTTCGTTCTGGTCTTCCTTTTAAATTCTAACGCAAGCCAGTATCATTCTAAACATACTCTTTTTTAACAATTTTCACTCTAAATTCGAACATCACCTTTATAGCTACTCCAGTTGGGGCATATCTGTTCATTTATCTGTTCATTTTTTTCTTTCTAAGACACCATGTGTCTGTATACTTCATTTTATGCATTTTTGCTTGTTTTTGTTTTACTGTAGGTACTATCCATTTGTTACTTAATATATAATTTCGTTTTTTTGTTCATTCTATTCTATCATTTATAACTTTTTTGTTTTTATGAGTGTTTTGTTTATTTTATATATATATTATGGCATAAATATAATACATCAAAATGTAAATGCAATACTATTTTCCAATATTTTTGGTTAAGTTATGGATAGTATTTTTACTCAAAAAAAAAAAAAAAAAAAGTTTGCAACCTCTGTAATAATTCCTCCACTCGCCCCTGCATTTTGGTTACATTATCTGTGTTAATACTTATACATGACATTGATTTTGTTCGCCCCAATTGCATGATGATTTGTAACAGGACATTGGATTCAGTGTGGAGTGTGTGGATCAAAGTGGGGAGAAGATGGTTAGTTTTTTATGCCGTTTGCGCTTGATCTCCGTTTCATTTTGTCAATTTTTAAAGCTAACTTGTTATGGTTCTGATTATTCTTTTGGTCTTTGGTTCTGCCTAAAGATGATATTGCCTTACAAGCGTTATGAGTCTGACCAAGTAAGCACTGCTTTGTTTCTCATTCTCGATGTCCTTGTGGAAATATGTGATCTTCTTTAACTTCGCTTTTCACTGCAGGGGAACTTCTGTACATGTGTATCAGGAAACTACAAGCTCACTTGGGATAATTCGTACTCCACGTTTTTCAAAAAGGTTGGTTAATATATTACTATTTCTATCATAAATATACCAGTGCCTCCATTTCACTTAATCCTTGACAATTACAATTGGCACAAAGATTAAGGGGTGATTGAGCAAAAAATGGTTTCTATTGATAAAGTAGTAAGTGGATGGGAAAAAGTAGGAGAGAGAATAGAGTATGAAAAAGAGTGATTAAAAAGTTTATAAGGGTAGAATGGAGATAGTGGGTTTCCGTGTAAGGAAATGCTTATCTTTAAAAGGAACGCCCAAAATGGCAAATTGTCAAGCTTTAAGTGAATCGAGGCAGTACTGAATATATGGTTAGTAGTGAACCATTTTGTAATCCTTCATAGTAACTGGACAAGGAACTAGGTGGATCTGGAAAGGGAAATCAGGGTTTAGGGAAAAGAGAGAACAACTATTGGAATTTTATAAGCCTTTTTAAATGTATATCTTTAAATTTGACTGTGGTCTGTTTTAGTACAGTAATACATGATTTGCCCTATCGGTTAATAACAAGTAGAATCCAAACTGAGTTGGTTTCCTTTTATTGGTAGGCTTAGTATTTATGGTTTCCTTTTACTGGTAGGATTAGGCATATGAATTCATTTTATAAATGGCAGCAAGCTAGCAACGTACTAGTTAATTTTCTTTATTCAGAGATATAGTTATTTCATTTGAGTCGCTCTCTAAGAGTTGCGTCTTCGGAGAGTTGGTCTTTTTTATATTTAAGTCAGTAAATAAATAACACAGATTTCGTGCAGAATCTATTTCCAGTTTTTCTCTATTAGCAATCTCATGAAGCTTGGTTCTATCAAAGGTATCTCTGTAGTAGGAAGGAGACAGAGAGAAGGGAAAGGGTGACTACTGAATCTTGGTTCTATCAAAGCTAGTTTTTCTCCCCCAGTCCCTTCCTTGCATGTTAAACTTCATACACTGCCATTTTGGGTGCCCCATAGAAACTTTACAAAGGATGGGAAAAATGGGTATATTTATGATAGAAATAGTAATATATTAACCAACCTTAATTTTTGGACTTACCATTAGCGTTATCAGTTACAACTCGCATTTACAATTTTAGCACATTCTGTTGATTCTATATTTATCATTTATTTCATTTTTTATTTGAATAATATACTCGACTTACAACATGAGGTGTGGTGTAATTTTCTCCAACTCTTTATAACACCCTGAATTATATTTTTTTGTCGCATAAACATACTCCCTCCGTCCCGATTTCAACTTCTCATCCTTTAAATGGAAAATCTCTCTTCTACTTTATTCACTATCTCTCTACTTTATCACCATCTCTCCTACTTAATTCACTCTTTTCTTGAAACTTGTGTCCGGGCCCTCTTTATGTCAATCTAGCTTTATTAGTGGTCGTAGCACGCAAGATAATGTTCTTGTAATGCAAGAAATTCTTCATTCTCTACGGACAAAGAGGAAGAATAAGGTTGGGTGTATGGTTATGAAGCTAGACTTGGAAAAGGCTTATGATCGTGTTAGTTGGCGGTTCTTGGAAGACACACTAGCTGCGTTCAATTTCCCTAATAACTTGATCCGCCTTATTATGTTTTGTGTGCGGAATGCTATGTCTCGGATTTTATGGAAGTTGAACCCGGGACGGAGGGAGTATAATATAAGGTTGAAATACATAGCATATTTTCATTGCCTAGGAGGTATGGAGATTGAGTTGCTTACCTAAATAACCTCGATGCTGTGCACTGGAGAATGGGGATAAGTTGGTTTTGCAAATGTCTAGTTGATTGCTTTTGCTTTTAGTTTCTACTTAAAGCATATAGTTTCAAATGAACAGACTTGCTCAACCTCCCTGAGTCCCTGACCTGCACAAGCACAAATCTGTGGTGCAATTTTGGAAGTATATCATAGGGCGGTTGAATAGTTTGGAAACCGAATTCTGCCAAGTCTTTGTTTTTTCTGAAACAATCACCCCAAACTGCCTGTCAATGTTCATCACTTGCATTTCTGTGTCTCAAACTTTGTTGGTCTTGGTTTTGAACAGGTTCTAAAATACAAGGTTGATTGTGTTCCTCCAGTTGTGGATCCTATTATTGCCACTGATGTTTAAGTCGGGGTAACCTTATCTGACTCCATCAATGGTGCGTTCACTGTCACATTGTTTAGTTATACTGTATAATGTATCTTTCTATTTCCTCCTATGATTCTCAGGTTTTTAAGTCTTGACACAGGTTCTATGTTTTGCTTCAAAAGATTGAAAGCCACGTTGGTGTGAAGTTGTAATTGCAGATAATCTGTTGCCTCAACCTCTGTCATGTGTAGTTTGATATTAGCAATTCTAAGCTGCATTTGGGTTATTTTGATTTTTGGGGACAGGATCTGTAATGCATCTCTCTCTATCAGTACCTTTTTAAATGAACCTGTTAATATATCTCAACGGCATATGAGTGACTGAATTAGTTCGTCACTTGTACCGTTGCTTGATTTGGAATTTCGGACGGCATGAGTACTTTTATAGTTGTAGTTTTAAAGTATATTTAATTAAATTTGTATGAAAACCATGTGTGACTGAATTTACTCCAGCTTACTGATTGAATTTCAATATGGTGTGTCAACCTTTAAGTGGAGTGTCCCGTTGACGTGATTTTGTCCATTTCATCTAATGTTTCACATAAAAATTATTTACAAACCGTGTTGTTACGTATACTCCCTTCGCTCCGGAGAACTTTCGAATTGAATTAGAGTTGACGCGTAACGGTGAAAGTATACTTTAGTGGTAAACGTGCAAGTTCGACTGTTTATTATTTTTTGTGTGGGGTAAGTAGTGTCATTATCATTTCACTTTCATGATTTTCAAGACTTAGAAATGTTGCGATCATCTTGCTATTTATAATTTTGTTGTATTTACTAGTAATTCACAAGTTATTAACAATAATTCTCATTTTAAGTTTAAGGACGAACAATGGGTTAAACTATTTAATGCTTGTTGAATTTACAAATTTACGAATTAGTGCGAGCTACAATATGTATATTAGGGCGCTAGGTTTAAATTTATTTCTCAACTAAATTTCAAGACACAAAGTGCATTTCTAGTGATCTTGCTCCAGAACTTCTAGTGATCTCAACTAAATTTCAAGACACAAGTTCATCCGCCTTGAAGCTGCAGAGCAAGATCCACGAGTTCCAGAGCAAGTCCTCACAAAGTCCAAAAGTTCAGCCAAAGCCCGATCAACCTTCTTTAAATTCTTCGCCAAGAAGCCACGTTTGATTCAAGATCAAGCCTAAAAGCCCTTGAAGAAACGTTTACTGTCGGCCAACTTATTCTAAAGAAGATCAAAGGCCAAATCCTGCGACGATCTAGAAGTGTTCTTCGTGGGGTTCATCAAATCCCCAAGAAGTTCGTCATCGCTCGCCTCAAACACTCTCAAGTTCACAATTCGATCCGAGATCAAGCCAAGAGGCCCTCACATTGACGTTTGCCCGACTTTGAAGTCACAAATCCTAAAACGAAGAATTTCAAGATTCAAGTTCGCCGCTTTAAAAGACTAGAATAAGAGGATTAGACTAGAGAATTGTACCCGCATTCATTAGATCAATAAAATTATAATTTGAGCAACTTTACTTGCTACAGTTATTAATCAAAATACATATGTTTTAAACATTGGTATTTTTTCATATTACAATAAGACTTATTTCGTTAACAACATAGACGTTTTGATTAATAACATGGATGGTTTTATTGATCACATAAGCCGTCTCTAGATAAGTTATTTATAAGCCGTATCTCATGAAACATTATGGAATATTATTATTAGTGAATATAGATAGCAAGTATTCAGGAATATAAAGACGGTTTTATGTTGTTAATGAAATATCTATTTTAATTAAAACACCTATATTGTTAACAAAATGAACTTCATGTGTATCGAAAATCACCAATGTTAATAGCATAGTCGTTTTTATTAGCAATATGAATGTTTTTATGAATAATATATTCCTGTATCAATCCTATATAAATAGAAAAATAACAATAAAAAACAGATAAATAAGAAAAATGAGAAAAGAAGAGAGATGTAGTTAGTGGTCTAATAAATAATTACTTTAGTTGGTTAGGACGTGAGAGGCATGTTTAATTAGTTAGTCAAATTTGTTTTGTTTTTTTTGGGTTTGTTGGCTTGTTTAATTCTCTTGGTTTTTCGATTGCAAATAACAGCTAGAATTGAGAAGGAGGAGGGAAAAAGTGATGAAAAAGATGTTGATTCATGAGTGATATGAAACATTTGGGGTTTGAATTTATATTGAATTAATGTGTTTGCATTTACATTTGCATCGGCATTGGATTAGAATCAATTAGAAGAAGAAATAGAGGTGAGAACATATAATTGCAATGGCTTACAGGAGAAGGCATGGAAGATCATCATCTACTTTCATGGAAGAAACAATAACTACTACATCACCAACAGCTGCATCAGCTAATAATTATGATGATGATGATGATTCTTCTAATTGTCATAATGGCAGCAGCAATAATATATTTATTGATGCCGTGGTATCCAATTCATCATCGTCGTCGTCCTCCCTTGCCGCCCAGGCTATTAGAGCTTCTGCTGCTCATCGCGATTCCTCCCATTCCTCTGCCTACACCAATAATTATCTCCCCCAGGTACTTACGTATGTATGTTATGTATGATCCGCCAAACCTTACGTAATATATAAATTACTCAATGTTTAATTGATTCTTAATTCGAATTATTGGGATCAATCGATCATCATTTTTTATATCTATATAGTGCATGTTGGTTCACGATTCATTCATTCATTCTGATAATTTGGATTTTGGATGATCAATCGTTGATTATATCTAGCTAGCTACCAAATTTCGTGCACCTAATTCCTTAATTTAATTATATACTATATTAATTTGATCGATTTATCGATCAGGGAGGAGGTCCTACTTATGATTATACGTCAATGGGAAGTTCAAATGAAGCAGCTGGAATTAGCAGCTTCTGGGGAGTTCTGGCCAGAAAGGCCAAAGCAATTCTGGACGATGACGTACCCTATCACCCCACAGAATATGGGGCTTTACAGCTCGAAATCACGACTACTAGTTCTAATTCTAAGAAGACGGATGCCAATAATCCTCCTACCATACGCAAGGGAATAGATGCTTTCACAACCAAAATGAACCGCATTGGTGATACCATTGGTAATGCTTTCGAGGTACGTACATACATACAACTACTAATTCACTCTGTCCAGTCCAGCCAATATTTGGATAGCTAGTAGTGAGTATTATACCATGTTATTTGGGAGGGGGTGGCCGGCCGCTGCAGAGGGAGTTGAACCAGTTTCATTATTTCATATATATTCTAAATGATCTGATGATCACTTTTAAAAGAATAAAAAAAGCTTTTTTGTTCCTGCAGGAAGGGCGCACAATTGTTGAGAATAAGACAGCAGATCTTATCCAAGAAACTCGTAAGCTACAGAGAAGAAATATTAATGGAGATGATGAGTATTCAGTTCAATCTCCAAGAAATCAGATTAATCTAACCACCCAGGAAGATCAGATCAAGGCATCTCGCGATGTAAGCAATCTTTGTTAATTTCTTATGATTTTTACTCCATATATCTTGTGAATTACGTAGAAATTAAAGGAAGGGACATGTTGTGGATTGCTTCAGGTGGCAATGGCGACAGCTGCAAAAGCTAAACTACTACTTAGAGAGCTGAAAACAATTAAAGCAGACCTTGCTTTTGCAAAACAGCGGTGTTCTCAGCTGGAAGAAGAGAATAAGATCCTTAGAGATGCTCGTCACCACAACGCAGGAGGAGTTCATCCTGAAGAAGATGAAATGGTTGGTTCCTGTCATCTTATTGTTAATAGTTATTTCATATTGTACTTTATATTGTAGCTAGCTAGCTAGTAACTTTATTGTTGGTGGTTGGAAAACCATAAATAAATATGCAGATACGGCTTCAACTGGAGACTCTTCTGGCAGAAAAATCAAGGTTGGCGAATGAGAATTCAGTATACGCAAGGGAGAATAGATTCTTGAGGGAGATAGTGGAATATCACCAGCTAACAATGCAAGATGTTGTATACATAGATGAGGGTATTGAAGAGGTAACAGAAGTATATCCATCTCGAAGGATGTCTGTGTCACCACCTTCACCGAGGTCACCATCATCTCCTTCGGCTTTGTCTAGAAGCTCCACTGCATCTAGAACCTCTTCTGTCAGTCTTACTTTGAGTCTCAACAAAGACAATCTCATTAATATGCAACTGCCTCCTCGAGACGCTGTCATTAATCCTAATATTCACAGGAGTGATTCTCTACCAACTTTGGCATGCGCTTCTCAAAAAGGAAATCAGCTAGCTAGCTAGAACAATTTACGCATACATATATAATCCACGATGACAAGACACTGCTGCTGCTGCTGCCTCCTCTCATCTTTAAGTTACTTGATCATATCCTTCCATATATCTCCATTTAGAATTATAGCTAGTAGCTAGTTGATGAGTTGAGAGAGACGTATGTACGTACCTGTCTTTCTTTCTGAGTTAATTACTTATTTGTTTTTTTTAAACAAAAAGATTATATTCATTTGTATGCATATGAATACTCATTAGTGTACTGTGTGCATCATCGACCTGCAGTTTAAGAGAAATGTATTTTACTTGATAACTTGCAGGCAATGAATTGATGCACGATGAACTCAACTGGTGCATATCTCGATCTGTCTTGCTCAAGTAGCTAGCTCGTACGGGCTTATCTGGCACTTCAATTACGAATCGATCCAACAGGCAATGCCTTAAAAGTGCTTGATTCCTCCTTGTTGAGGGGAAAAGTCCCCCAAACACTTAATGAATTTTCCTTGCTTTCCTCCACTCTAAGTACCTAGACCACCTTTGAGTAAGAACCAACTTGCTTGTAAGAACCAAAGAGTAAGAGTCCGTAAGGACCGTCGTACTGGTAAGAGGCGATGTGTAAGGACCTGCACAAGTGACTTGGAGGGGGGGTTAGGATCCGGTTTGCTAAGTGTCAAACCGGATTTGAGACTTTACTCAAGAGCGACTGAAGATCGACTCTGTGTAATAGTTGAGAAGGTAAGAGTCTAGGAAGAAGACCTCACTTACTTTGCATTGTGAGGATATGTGCATATTTATAGGTTTCCCTTGAGAAAGGGAGGGCTCACAAGATCGCGCCAAGTGTCCGTCCCAGATTGTGCCAACAATGCTCCAGGCCCATGGCCCAATGTCTTGATAGGCCTGTGGCCCAAATGGAAGAAAGGTTGGTCCGGACGCTTGGTTACTTGAGATTGTCATGCTGGATCCGAGTTGTCATCCGGACCGGAGGCCTTGGGTCGGAGGGGAATCGACTTAGCACTATGCTCCTTTCCCAGAGAGGCTCGGACCAAGGTGGGTCGGACCCATGGTTCCGGGTCGGGCCTTGTAGGTTCCAAATCCTTCGTTCCTTTCTTTCAATGTGGGTTGGACCATGAATGGTCTGCCCGGATCGGACCGTTGGCTCGGACCAAAATGTCTCAGATCCATTGGATGACCTAGGATGCCTTAGGATTCGCTCCTAGGTCCTTTATGACGGATTGGACATATTTTTGTATCAACATATGTCCCCCTAGTTTCCAAGTATCTTTGTAGAAGATAGTTGAGGAACTATAGTGTCTGGGGAGCTACTTTGTGCGATCGATCTTGTGAGCTTTGAAGAGAAATTTTCCCTATCCGTGTCCTCTTGTCTTTCCTCTATCTCTCTTCCCCCCCTCTTTTCTTACAGTCCGAGAGGGAGACGTCCCATCTCGGACTGTAGGAAAAGAGGTATTTGTAGCGAGATAGGGTCAAACGTGAAGGCTTAGGAATTTGGAAAATTTGGTCGCTTGGATGTCGGATCCGAGGAGTCAAGTCCGGGTAGACTTTGTCGCTTGGATGTCGGATCCGAGGAGTCAAGTCCGGGTAGACTTTGTCGCTTGGATGTCGGATCCGAGGAGTCAAGTCCGGGTAGACTTTGTCGCTTGGATGTCGGATCCGAGGAGTCAAGTCCGGGTAGATTTTGTCGCTTGGATGTCGGATCCGAGGAGTCAAGTCCGGGTAGACTTTGTCGCTTGGATGTCGGATCCGAACTTGGAAAGATTAAATATAACTTCTTCAATTTGCCGGATTCCATGATGCTACCTGATGGCCAATATATTTGTTGTATTGCATTTCACAAGTCTTCGTGCTAAGTTGCTTGTACTAGCAGTTCCCTTCTCTTTCACCTTTTTACTCGGTGAGTTAAGGAACGGACTGAGTACCAATAAGTCTGATTTTATAACAAGTACCACCACCTAAGCCTGTTATGGGCCTGAACCAAATCAGCCCAGACCATTGTATAGAAGTTGGGCCTAAAATCCGCAACCGGCCCACGAAACCATCTGCTCAAAAAGTTAAATCCAATCAAAATAGCCACTTTTTCTTCATCTCCATTAAATCATCCCAAAACTGTTGGAGAGGCAGTGGGAGGCGGAGATGGTAAGGTTGGGAAGTAGTAGTGCGGAGAGGTGGTGGATGGCGACAGAGAGGGAGAAGTTTGTGGCTACTGTTCGAGTTCGTCTGAGTCGAGTATCCGCAGATCCGGATCGAATATGCTTCAGCCACGATTTTATGCTACAGCCGAGCTTTTCCATTTTGAGTACTTGGAGCTTGTGCCGTCCGGAGCAGCTAGAGTCTGAAACTTTCTGTCCGAAATGTTGAGAGAGGTGGGAACTTGCTGTAGTCATTCCAATCACCGGATTCACTGTAGCGAATCCGAAATGAAGTAGGAAAAAACTGAGATCCGGACTTGCAGTGGCGGATTGGACAGGATCTTGAAGCTTTGGATCTTGACTACAGCTTTGGATCAGACAAGAAGCCCCAATCCGAACTGGAACAGTGGCAGATCCGGTCAAACTGGAACAGTAGCAGATTCACGAATTCCGGGGCGTGCAGCTCCCATTTTCGCAGCTGCTCTTAGTTCCAAGTTCTGATGCTCCGCTTTCTTCTTCACTATTTTGTTATGAATTTAGAGTCCAAATCTGCTTTCTTGCATCCCGATCCAAGTTTGTCTGTTGAGTTTCGGATTGTTTGTTTTTTGTTGCTGTTGTGTTTGGACGAATTATGTTGCTCGAGTGATGACAAGAGAAGGGCTCTATTTCAGCTGATAGAGCCTTAGTAAGGCTAGAACTAAATCTGATATTTTGATCTGCTCGGGTTTGTGCTTCGAAACAGATCTTCTCTAAATCAGAGTTAAGGATCTGGTCATTCACCTCCGAGTCGGTGCCATTGAAGTTTCAGATCTGTTTGCATTCTTCTCAAGGCATCCAAGGCTACTGTTGTTCAATCCGAATGTGTAAATTCGGAAGTGGGCCTGAAGCTCTGTGTTTGTTAAGTCCGTCCGAATCTTGTCTGTTCCGAAACACGGCGTGTTTTTCCATTCCGAAATCGTGCTCTGTTGCTACAATAATCTTGGTCTGACTTGCTGCAGTTCCGTCACTCAAGCCCCGATTCGGAGTGAGTAACGGTTCCAGACTTGCTACTTGTGTAGTCCGATCCGGATTGGGTCCTCACTATTTTGCGCCACAGTCTTCTTGTTCTGTTTCGGACCACTTGGTCGCATCTAGTTCTCTCCGCATCACTCAGTTTATTCTCTTTTCTAAGCTTCGAAGGAATTTGTCTCGCAGAGATTTTCCTTGAATCATAGAATCCGTGGAGCTGCTAGATAATGTACTTTGAGAGAAATAAAATGTCATTGAATATGAATCTGCCACAGTTGTCCGAAGGGCTCTGCCTTTTGTTCAAGGTTATCTGGATCCAACTGCTCCTATATGTCCGAACCCGCTTGTTGTTTGCTTCTTCTTGTCTTAGTCCGAAGTGCAATATTGCGGGATCTCAATCCGAATCTGAATTTTGTTTTTCTGAGTGTTGAGTCCGAATCACCAGTCCGAATCACACTCTCCATTGTCCTTCGAAGTTCAGATTTGCTTCGCAGCTACTATTCCGAGCAATTCCAGATTTCTTCAGTCCGAAGCTGACTCGTCACTCTGGAGCTTAGGCCGAAGCTCTGCTCTGTTTGCCAGGAGCTTAGCTGGACTCAAGACTTAGAAAATCCGGAACTCAGAAAATCTGAAAGTACGTTGTTTGCTGCGAGTTTTATCCGAGATCTCTTGCCCCGGTCCGCTGCTAAAGTCTTGGTCAGAATCTGCTACAGCGATATAGTTTGAATCTGCTATAGTGACTTTTTTGGGGCAGATCGGTTCGGATCTCTTATTATTGCCGGTCCGGAGTTGAGTTGACTTGTTTGCTTTTTATCCAACACTTGTAAAACCTATTCTACGCACATATTAAACTATTTTGGTTGATCGATCCTTGAATTATAAACGTATTTTTGAGTCATCAAGTTTTCGAGAAAACCCAAAGGGGTTAGTACACACCTATTCTACGTACATATTGAACTATTTTGGTTGATCGAACCTTGAATTATAAACGTATTATTGGGACATCAAGTTTTCGAGAAAACCCAAAGGGGTTAGTACACGGTTTTTTGTGAAAACACTCCATGGGGTTAGTTTGTGTCAAATTTTTTTCATATGACATGGTTTGTGGTATAAAAACTATTCTATGCACATATTGATCTATTTTGGTTGATCGAACCTCAATTTTAAAACGTATTTACGAGACCTCTTGTCTTCAATAAAACTCAAAGGGGTAGTACACGATTTTTTTGAAACACTCGATAGAGTTAGTTTGTGTCAAATTTTATTCACATGATATGGTTTGTGGAATAAAACCTATTCTACGCACATATTGAACTATTTTGGTTGATCGAACCTTGAATTATAAACTTATTTTTGGGACATCAAGTTTTCGAGAAAACCCAAAGGGGTTAGTACACGGTTTTTTGTGAAAACACTCCATGGGGTTAGTTTGTGTCAAATTTTATTCACATGACATGGTTTGTGGTATAAAAACTATTCTACGTACATATTGATCTATTTTGGTTGATCGAACCTCAATTTTAAAACGTATTTACGATACCTCTTGTCTTCAATAAAACTCAAAGGGGGTAGTACACGATTTTTTGTGAAACACTCGATAGAGTTAGTTTATGTCAAATTTTATTCACATGATATGGTCCGCGGTATAAAACCTATTCTACGCACATATTGAACTATTTTGGTTGATCGAACCTTGAATTATAAACGTATTTTTGGGACATCAAGTTTTCGAGAAAACCAAAGGGGTTAGTACACGGTTTTTGTGAAAACACTCGATTGGGTTAGTTTGTGTCAAATTTTATTCACATGACATGGTTTGTGGTATAAAAAATATTCTACGCACATATTGACCTATTTTGGTTGATCGAACCTCAATTTAAAAATGTATTTCCGAGACCTCTTGTCTTCAATAAAGCTCAAATGGGGTAGTACACGATTTTTTGTGAAACACTCGATAGAGTTAGTTTGTGTCAAATTTTATTCACCTGATATGGTTCGCGGTATAAAACCTATTCTACGCACATATTGAAATATTTTGGGTTGATCGAACCTTGAATTATAAACGTATTTTTGGGACATCAAGTTTTCGAGAAAACACAAAGGGGTTAGTACACGGTTTTTTGTGAAAACACTCTATGGGATTAGTTTGTGTCAAATTTTATTCACATGACATGGTTTGTGATATAAAAACTATTCTACGCACATATTGATCTATGTTGGTTGATCGAACCTCAATTTTAAAATGTATTTTCGAGACCTCTTGTCTTCAATAAAACTCAAAGGGGGTAGTACACGATTTTTTGTGAAACACTCGATAGAGTTAGTTTATGTCAAATTTTATTCACATGATATGGTTCGCAGTATAAAACCTATTCTACGTACATATTGAACTATTTTGGTTGATCGAACCTTGAATTATAAACGTATTATTGGGACATCAAGTTTTCGAGAAAACCCAAAGGGGTTGTTAGTACACGGTTTTTTGTGAAAACACTCCATGGGGTTAGTTTGTGTCAAATTTTTTTCATATGACATGGTTTGTGGTATAAAAACTATTCTACGGACATATTGATCTATTTTGGTTGATCGAACCTTGAATTATAAACGTATTTTTGGGACATCAACTTTTCGAGAAAACCGAAAGGGGTTAGTACACGGTTTTTTGTGAAAACACTCCATGGGTTAGTTTGTGTCAAGTTTTATTCACATGACATGGTTTGTGGTATAAAAACTATTCTACGCACATATTGATCTATTTTGGTTGATCGAACCTCAATTTTAAAACGTATTTACGATACCTCTTGTCTTCAATAAAACTCAAAGGGGGTAGTACACGATTTTTTGTGAAACACTCGATAGAGTTAGTTTATGTCAAATTTTATTCACATGATATGGTTTGTGGTATAAAACCTATTCTACGCACATATTGAACTATTTTGGTTGATCGAACCTTGAATTATAAACGTATTTTTGGGACATCAAGTTTTCGAGAAAACCGAAAGTGGTTAGTACACGGTTTTTTGTGAAAACACTCCATGGGGTTAGTTTGTGTCAAATTTTATTCACATGACATGGTTTGTGGTATAAAAACTATTCTACGCACATATTGATCTATTTTGGTTGATCGAACCTCAATTTAAAAATGTATTTCCGAGACCTCTTGTCTTCAATAAAGCTCAAAGGGGGTAGTACACGATTTTGTGAAACACTCGATAGAGTTAGTTTGTGTCAAATTTTATTCACATGATATGGTTCGCGGTATAAAACCTATTCTACGCACATATTGAACTATTTTGGTTGATCGAACCTTGAATTATAAACGTATTTTTGGGACATCAAGTTTTCGAGAAAACCCAAAGGGGTTAGTACACGGTTTTTGTGAAAACACTCCATGGGGTTAGTTTGTGTCAAATTTTATTCACATGACATGGTTTGTGGTATAAAAACTATTCTACGCACATATTGATCTATTTTGGTTGATCGAACCTCAATTTTAAAATGTATTTACGATACCTCTTGTCTTCAATAAAACTCAAAGGGGGTAGTACACGAATTTTTGTGAAACACTCGATAGAGTTAGTTTATGTCAAATTTTATTCACATGATATGGTCCGCGGTATAAAACCTATTCTACGCACATATTGAACTATTTTGGTTGATCGAACCTTGAATTATAAACGTATTTTTGGGACATCAAGTTTTCGAGAAAACCCAAAGGGGTTAGTACACGGTTTTTGTGAAAACACTCCATGGGTTAGTTTGTGTCAAATTTTATTCGCATGACATGGTTTGTGGTATAAAAACTATTCTACGCACATATTGATCTATTTTGGTTGATCGAACCTCAATTTTAAAATGTATTTTCGAGACCTCTTGTCTTCAATAAAACTCAAAGGGGGTAGTACACGATTTTTTGTGAAACACTCGATAGAGTTAGTTTGTGTCAAATTTTATTCACATGATATGGTTCGCGGTATAAAACCTATTCTACGCACATATTGAACTATTTTGGTTGATCGAACCTTGAATTATAAACGTATTTTTGGGACATCAAGTTTTCGAGAAAACCCAAAGGGGTTAGTACACGGTTTTTGTGAAAACACTCCATTGGGTTAGTTTGTGTCAAATTTTATTCACATGACATGGTTTGTGGTATAAAAACTATTCTACGCACATATTGATCTATTTTGGTTGATCGAACCTCAATTTAAAAATGTATTTCCGAGACCTCTTGTCTTCAATAAAGCTCAAAGGGGGTAGTACACGATTTTTTGTGAAACACTCGATAGAATTAGTTTGTGTCAAATTTTATTCACGTGATATGGTTCGCGGTATAAAACCTATTCTACGCACATATTGAAATATTTTGGTTGATCGATCCTTGAATTATTAACGTATTTTTGGGACATCAAGTTTTCGAGAAAACCGAAAGTGGTTAGTACACGGTTTTTTGTGAAAACACTCCATGGGGTTAGTTTGTGTCAAATTTTATTCACATGACATGGTTTGTGGTATAAAAACTATTCTACGCACATATTGATCTATTTTGGTTGATCGAACCTCAATTTTAAAACGTATTTTCGGGACCTCAATAAAACTCAAAGGCGTAGTACACTATTTTTTTGAAACACTCGATAGAGTTAGTTTCTTTCAAATTTTATTCACATGATATGGTTTGTGGAATAAAACCTATTCTACGCACATATTGAACTATTTTGGTTGATCGAACCTTGAATTATAAACGTATTTTTGGGTCATCAAGTTTTCGAGAAATCCAAAGGGGTTAGTACACGGTTTTTTGTGAAAACACTCCATGGGGTTAGTTTGTGTCAAATTTTATTCACATGACATGGTTTGTGGTATAAAAACTATTCTACGCACATATTGATCTATTTTGGTTGATCGAACCTCAATTTTAAAACGTATTTACGATACCTCTTGTCTTCAATAAAACTCAAAGGGGGTAGTACACGATTTTTTGTGAAACACTCGATAGAGTTAGTTTATGTCAAATTTTATTCACATGATATGGTCCGCGGTATAAAACCTATTCTACGCACATATTGAACTATTTTGGTTGATCGAACCTTGAATTATAAACGTATTTTTGGGACATCAAGTTTTCGAGAAAACCCAAAGGGGTTAGTACACGGTTTTTGTGAAAACACTCCATTGGGTTAGTTTGTGTCAAATTTTATTCACATGACATGGTTTGTGGTATAAAAACTATTCTACGCACATATTGATCTATTTTGGTTGATCGAACCTCAATTTAAAAATGTATTTCCGAGACCTCTTGTCTTCAGTAAAGCTCAAAGGGGTAGTACACGATTTTTTGTGAAACACTCGATAGAGTTAGTTTGTGTCAAATTTTATTCACATGATATGGTTCGCGGTATAAAACCTATTCTACGCACATATTGAACTATTTTGGGTTGATCGAACCTTGAATTATAAACGTATTTTTGGGACATCAAGTTTTCGAGAAAACACAAAAGGGTTAGTACACGGTTTTTTGTGAAAACACTCCATGGGGTTAGTTTGTGTCAAATTTTATTCACATGACATGGTTTGTGGTATAAAAACTATTCTACGCACATATTGATCTATTTTGGTTGATCGAACCTCAATTTTAAAACGTATTTACGAGACCTCTTGTCTTCAATAAAACTCAAAGGGGGTAGTACACGATTTTTTGTGAAACACTCGATAGAGTTAGTTTATGTCAAATTTTATTCACATGATATGGTTCGCAGTATAAAACCTATTCTACGTACATATTGAACTATTTTGGTTGATCGAACCTTGAATTATAAACGTATTTTTGGGACATCAAGTTTTCGAGAAAACCCAAAGGGGTTAGTACACGGTTTTTTGTGAAAACACTCCATGGGGTTAGTTTGTGTCAAATTTTATTCACATGACATGGTTTGTGGTATAAAAACTATTCTACGCACATATTGATCTATTTTGGTTGATCGAACCTTGAATTATAAATGTATTTTTGGGACATCAAGTTTTCGAGAAAACCGAAAGGGGTTAGTACACGGTTTTTTGTGAAAACACTCCATGGGTTAGTTTGTGTCAAATTTTATTCACATGACATGGTTTGTGGTATAAAAACTATTCTACGCACATATTGATCTATTTTGGTTGATCGAACCTCAATTTTAAAACGTATTTACGATACCTCTTGTCTTCAATAAAACTCAAAGGGGGTAGTACACGATTTTTTGTGAAACACTCGATAGAGTTAGTTTATGTCAAATTTTATTCACATGATATGGTTTGTGGTATAAAACCTATTCTACGCACATATTGAACTATTTTGGTTGATCGAACCTTGAATTATAAACGTATTTTTGGGACATCAAGTTTTCGAGAAAACCCAAAGGGGTTAGTACACGGTTTTTGTGAAAACACTCCATGGGGTTAGTTTGTGTCAAATTTTATTCACATGACATGGTTTGTGGTATAAAAACTATTCTACGCACATATTGATCT
Organism: Plantago major; assembly: GCA_026545765.1. Classification (NCBI taxonomy): domain Eukaryota; kingdom Viridiplantae; phylum Streptophyta; class Magnoliopsida; order Lamiales; family Plantaginaceae; genus Plantago; species Plantago major. The sequence continues at coordinate 60,309 of JAIFAC010000029.1, read as the reverse complement.
ATTTTGGTTGATCGAACCTCAATTTTAAAACGTATTTACGTTACCTCTTGTCTTCAATAAAACTCAAAGGGGGTAGTACACGATTTTTTGTGAAACACTCGATAGAGTTAGTTTGTGTCAAATTTTATTCACATGATATTCTACGCGGTATAAAATCTATTCTACGCACATATTGAACTGTTTTGGTTGATCGAACCTTGAATTATAAACGTATTTTTGGGACATCAAGTTTTCGAGAAAACCCAAAGGGGGTTAGTACACGGTTTTTTGTGAAAACACTCCATTGGGTTAGTTTGTGTCAAATTTTATTCACATGACATGGTTTGTGGTATAAAAACTATTCTACGCACATATTGATCTATTTTGGTTGATCGAACCTCAATTTAAAAATGTATTTCCGAGACCTCTTGTCTTCAATAAAGCTCAAAGGGGGTAGTACACGATTTTTTGTGAAACACTCGATAGAGTTAGTTTGTGTCAAATTTTATTCACATGATATGGTTCGCGGTATAAAACCTATTCTACGCACATATTGAACTATTTTGGTTGATCGATCCTTGAATTATTAACGTATTTTTGGGACATCAAGTTTTCGAGAAAACCGAAAGTGGTTAGTACACGGTTTTTTGTGAAAACACTCCATGGGGTTAGTTTGTGTCAAATTTTATTCACATGACATGGTTTGTGGTATAAAAACTATTCTACGCACATATTGATCTATTTTGGTTGATCGAACCTCAATTTTAAAACGTATTTACGAGACCTCTTGTCTTCAATAAAACTCAAAGGGGGTAGTACACGATTTTTTTGAAACACTCGATAGAGTTAGTTTGTGTCAAATTTTATTCACATGATATGGTTTGTGGTATAAAACCTATTCTACGCACATATTGAACTATTTTGGTTGATCGAACCTTGAATTATAAACGTATTTTTGGGACATCAAGTTTTCGAGAAAACCGAAAGGGGTTAGTACACGGTTTTTTGTGAAAACACTCCATGGGTTAGTTTGTGTCAAATTTTATTCACATGACATGGTTTGTGGTATAAAAACTATTCTACGCACATATTGATCTATTTTGGTTGATCGAACCTCAATTTTAAAACGTATTTACGATACCTCTTGTCTTCAATAAAACTCAAAGGGGGTAGTACACGATTTTTTGTGAAACACTCGATAGAGTTAGTTTATGTCAAATTTTATTCACATGATATGGTCCGCGGTATAAAACCTATTCTACGCACATATTGAACTATTTTGGTTGATCGAACCTTGAATTATAAACGTATTTTTGGGACATCAAGTTTTCGGGAAAACCCAAAGGGGTTAGTACACGGTTTTTGTGAAAACACTCCATTGGGTTAGTTTGTGTCAAATTTTATTCACATGACATGGTTTGTGGTATAAAAACTATTCTACGCACATATTGATCTATTTTGGTTGATCGAACCTCAATTTAAAAATGTATTTCCGAGACCTCTTGTCTTCAATAAAGCTCAAAGGGGGTAGTACACGATTTTTTGTGAAACACTCGATAGAGTTAGTTTGTGTCAAATTTTATTCACATGATATGGTTCGCGGTATAAAACCTATTCTACGTACTGAACTATTTTGGTTGATCGATCCTTGAATTATTAACGTATTTTTGGGACATCAAGTTTTCGAGAAAACCCAAAGGGGTTAGTACACGGTTTTTTGTGAAAACACTCCATGGGGTTAGTTTGTGTCAAATTTTATTCACATGACATGGTTTGTGGTATAAAAACTATTCTACGCACATATTGATCTATTTTGGTTGATCGAACCTCAATTTTAAAACGTATTTACGATACCTCTTGTCTTCAATAAAACTCAAAGGGGGTAGTACACGATTTTTTGTGAAACACTCGATAGAGTTAGTTTATGTCAAATTTTATTCACATGATATGGTCCGCGGTATAAAACCTATTCTACGCACATATTGAACTATTTTGGTTGATCGAACCTTGAATTATAAACGTATTTTTGGGACATCAAGTTTTCGAGAAAACCCAAAGGGGTTAGTACACGGTTTTTGTGAAAACACTCCATGGGTTAGTTTGTGTCAAATTTTATTCACATGACATGGTTTGTGGTATAAAAACTATTCTACGCACATATTGATCTATTTTGGTTGATCGAACCTTGAATTATAAATGTATTTTTGGGACATCAAGTTTTCGAGAAAACCGAAAGGGGTTAGTACATGGTTTTTTGTGAAAACACTCCATGGGTTAGTTTGTGTCAAATTTTATTCACATGACATGGTTTGTGGTATAAAAACTATTCTACGCACATATTGATCTATTTTGGTTGATCGAACCTCAATTTTAAAACGTATTTACGATACCTCTTGTCTTCAATAAAACTCAAAGGGGGTAGTACACGATTTTTTTTGAAACACTCGATAGAGTTAGTTTATGTCAAATTTTATTCACATGATATGGTTTGTGGTATAAAACCTATTCTACGCACATATTGAACTATTTTGGTTGATCGAACCTTGAATTATAAACGTATTTTTGGGACATCAAGTTTTCGAGAAAACCGAAAGTGGTTAGTACACGGTTTTTTGTGAAAACACTCCATGGGGTTAGTTTGTGTCAAATTTTATTCACATGACATGGTTTGTGGTATAAAAACTATTCTACGCACATATTGATCTATTTTGGTTGATCGAACCTCAATTTTAAAATGTATTTACGAGACCTCTTGTCTTCAATAAAACTCAAAGGGGGTAGTACACGATTTTTTGTGAAACACTCGATAGAGTTAGTTTGTGTCAAATTTTATTCACATGATATGGTTCGCGGTATAAAACCTATTCTACGCACATATTGAACTATTTTGGTTGATCGAACCTTGAATTATAAACGTATTTTTGGGACATCAAGTTTTCGAGAAAACCCAAAGGGGTTAGTACACGGTTTTTTGTGAAAACACTCCATGGGGTTAGTTTGTGTCAAATTTTATTCACATGACATGGTTTGTGGTATAAAAACTATTCTACGCACATATTGATCTATTTTGGTTGATCGAACCTCAATTTTAAAACGTATTTACGATACCTCTTGTCTTCAATAAAACTCAAAGGGGGTAGTACACGATTTTTTGTGAAACACTCGATAGAGTTAGTTTATGTCAAATTTTATTCACATGATATGGTCCGCGGTATAAAACCTATTCTACGCACATATTGAACTATTTTGGTTGATCGAACCTTGAATTATAAACGTATTTTTGGGACATCAAGTTTTCGAGAAAACCCAAAGGGGTTAGTACACGGTTTTTTGTGAAAACACTCCATGGGTTAGTTTGTGTCAAATTTTATTCACATGACATGGTTTGTGGTATAAAAACTATTCTATGCACATATTGATCTATTTTGGTTGATCGAACCTCAATTTTAAAACGTATTTACGAGACCTCTTGTCTTCAATAAAACTCAAAGGGGTAGTACACGATTTTTTTGAAACACTCGATAGAGTTAGTTTGTGTCAAATTTTATTCACATGATATGGTTTGTGGAATAAAACCTATTCTACTTTATATTGAACTATTTTGGTTGATCGAACCTTGAATTATAAACGTATTTTTGGGACATCAAGTTTTCGAGAAAACCCAAAGGGGTTAGTACACGGTTTTTTGTGAAAACACTCCATGGGGTTAGTTTGTGTCAAATTTTATTCACATGACATGGTTTGTGGTATAAAAACTATTCTACGCACATATTGATCTATTTTGGTTGATCGAACCTCAATTTAAAAATGTATTTCCGAGACCTCTTGTCTTCAATAAAACTCAAAGGGGTAGTACACGATTTTTTTGAAACACTCGATAGAGTTAGTTTGTGTCAAATTTTATTCACATGATATGGTTTGTGGAATAAAACCTATTCTACGCACATATTGAACTATTTTGGTTGATCGAACCTTGAATTATAAACGTATTTTTGGGACATCAAGTTTTCGAGAAAACCGAAAGTGGTTAGTACACGGTTTTTTGTGAAAACACTCCATGGGGTTAGTTTGTGTCAAATTTTATTCACATGACATGGTTTGTGGTATAAAAACTATTCTACACAAATATTGATCTATTTTGGTTGATCGAACCTGTATTTTAAAACGTTTTTTGGTGACCTCTTGTCTTCAATAAAACTCAAAGGGGGTAGTACACGATTTTTTGTGAAACACTCGATAGAGTTAGTTTGTGTCAAATTTTATTCACATGATATGGTTCGCGGTATAAAACCTATTCTACGCACATATTGACTATTTTGGTTGATCGAACCTTGAATTATAAACGTATTTTTGGGACATCAAGTTTTCGAGAAAACCCAAAGGGGTTAGTACACGGTTTTTTGTGAAAACACTCCATGGGTTAGTTTGTGTCAAATTTTATTCACATGACATGGTTTGTGGTATAAAAACTATTCTACGCACATATTGATCTATTTTGGTTGATCGAACCTCAATTTTAAAACGTATTTACGATACCTCTTCTCTTCAATAAAACTCAAAGGGGTAGTACACGATTTTTTTTTGAAACACTCGATAGAGTTAGTTTATGTCAAATTTTATTCACATGATATGGTTTGTGGTATAAAACCTATTCTACGCACATATTGAACTATTTTGGTTTATCGAACCTTGAATTATAAACGTATTTTTGGGTCATCAAGTTTTCGAGAAAACCCAAATGGGTTAGTACACGGTTTTTTGTGGAAACACTCCATGGGGTTAGTTTGTGTCAAATTTTATTCACATGACATGGTTTGTGGTATAAAAACTATTCTACGCACATATTGATCTATTTTGGTTGATCGAACCTCAATTTTAAAACGTATTTACGATACCTCTTGTCTTCAATAAAACTCAAAGGGGGTAGTACACGATTTTTTGTGAAACACTCGATAGAGTTAGTTTATGTCAAATTTTATTCACATGATATGGTTTGTGGTATAAAACCTATTCTACGCACATATTGACTATTTTGGTTGATCGAACCTTGAATTATAAACGTATTTTTGGGACATCAAGTTTTCGAGAAAACCCAAAGGGGTTAGTACACGGTTTTTTGTGAAAACACTCCATGGGTTAGTTTGTGTCAAATTTTATTCACATGACATGGTTTGTGGTATAAAAACTATTCTACGCACATATTGATCTATTTTGGTTGATCGAACCTCAATTTTAAAACGTATTCTGAGACCTCTTGTCTTCAATAAAACTCAAAGGGGTAGTACACGATTTTTTTGAAACACTCGATAGAGTTAGTTTGTGTCAAATTTTATTCACATGATATGGTTTGTAATAAAACCTATTCTACTATTATATTGAACTATTTTGGTAGATCGAACCTTGAATTATAAACGTATTTTTGGGACATCAAGTTTTCGAGAAAACCGAAAGTGGTTAGTACACGGTTTTTTGTGAAAACACTCCATGGGGTTAGTTTGTGTCAAATTTTATTCACATGACATGGTTTGTGGTATAAAAACTATTCTACGCACATATTGATCTATTTTGGTTGATCGAACCTCAATTTTAAAACGTATTTACGATACCTCTTGTCTTCAATAAAACTCAAAGGGGGTAGTACACGATTTTTTGTGAAACACTCGATAGAGTTAGTTTATGTCAAATTTTATTCACATGATATGGTTTGTGGTATAAAACCTATTCTACGCACATATTGAACTATTTTGGTTGATCGAACCTTGAATTATAAACGTATTTTTGGGACATCAAGTTTTCGAGAAAACCCAAAGGGGTTAGTACACGGTTTTTGTGAAAACACTCCATTGGGTTAGTTTGTGTCAAATTTTATTCACATGACATGGTTTGTGGTATAAAAACTATTCTACGCACATATTGATCTATTTTGGTTGATCGAACCTCAATTTTAAAACGTATTTCCGAGACCTCTTGTCTTCAATAAAGCTCAAAAGGGGTAGTACACGATTTTTTGTGAAACACTCGATAGAGTTAGTTTGTGTCAAATTTTATTCACATGATATGGTTTGTGGTATAAAACCTATTCTATGCACATATTGAACTATTTTGGTTGATCGAACCTTGAATTATAAACGTATTTTTGGGACATCAAGTTTTCGAGAAAACCCAAAGGGGTTAGTACACGGTTTTTGTGAAAACACTCCATTGGGTTAGTTTGTGTCAAATTTTATTCACATGACATGGTTTGTGGTATAAAAACTATTCTACGCACATATTGATCTATTTTGGTTGATCGAACCTCAATTTTAAAATGTATTTTCGAGACCTCTTGTCTTCAATAAAACTCAAAGGGGGTAGTACACGATTTTTTGTGAAACACTCGATAGAGTTAGTTTATGTCAAATTTTATTCACATGATATGGTTCGCAGTATAAAACCTATTCTACGTACATATTGAACTATTTTGGTTGATCGAACCTTGAATTATAAACGATTTTTTGGGGCATCAAGTTTTCGATAAAACCAAAAGGGTTTAGTACACGGTTTTTGTGAAAACACTCCATGGGGTTAGTTTGTGTCAAATTTTATTCACATGACATGGTTTCTGGTATAAAAATATTCTACGCACACATTGATCTATTTTGGTTGATCGAACCTCAATTTTAAAACGTATTTACGAGACCTCTTGTCCTCAATAAAACTCAAAGGGGTAGTACACGATTTTTTGTGAAACACTCGATAGAGTTAGTTTGTGTCAAATTTTATTCACATGATATGGTTCGCGGTATAAAACCTATTCTACGCACATATTGAACTATTTTGGTTGATCGAACCTTGAATTATAAACGTATTTTTGGGACATCAAGTTTTCGAGAAAACCCAAAGGGGTTAGTACACGGTTTTTTGTGAAAACACTCCATGGGGTTAGTTTGTGTCAAATTTTATTCACATGACATGGTTTGTGGTATAAAAACTATTCTACGCACATATTGATCTATTTTGGTTGATCGAACCTCAATTTAAAAATGTATTTCCGAGACCTCTTGTCTTCAATAAAGCTCAAAGGGGGTAGTACACGATTTTTTGTGAAACACTCGATAGAGTTAGTTTGTGTCAAATTTTATTCACATGATATGGTTTGTGGAATAAAACCTATTCTACGCACATATTGAACTATTTTGGTTGATCGAACCTTGAATTATAAACGTATTTTTGGGACATCAAGTTTTCGAGAAAACCCAAAGGGTTTAGTACACGGTTTTTGTGAAAACACTCCATGGGGTTAGTTTGTGTCAAATTTTATTCACATGACATGGTTTGTGGTATAAAAACTATTCTACGCACATATTGATCTATTTTGGTTGATCGAACCTCAATTTTAAAACGTATTTACGAGACCTCTTGTCTTCAATAAAACTCAAAGGGGGTAGTACACGATTTTTTTGAAACACTCGATAGAGTTAGTTTCTTTCAAATTTTATTCACATGATATGGTTTGTGGAATAAAACCTATTCTACGCACATATTGAATTATTTTGGTTGATCGAACCTTGAATTATAAACGTATTTTTGGGACATCAAGTTTTCGAGAAAACCCAAAGGGGTTAGTACACGGTTTTTGTGAAAACACTCCATTGGGTTAGTTTGTGTCAAATTTTATTCACATGACATGGTTTGTGGTATAAAAACTATTCTACGCACATATTGATCTATTTTGGTTGATCGAACCTCAATTTTAAAACGTATTTACGATACCTCTTGTCTTCAATAAAACTCAAAGGGGGTAGTACACGATTTTTTGTGAAACACTCGATAGAGTTAGTTTGTGTCAAATTTTATTCACATGATATGGTTCGCGGTATAAAACCTATTCTACGCACATATTGAACTATTTTGGTTGATCGAACCTTGAATTATAAACGTATTTTTGGGACATCAGTTTTTCGAGAAACCCAAAGGGGTTAGTACACGGTTTTTGTGAAAACACTCCATTGGGTTAGTTTGTGTCAAATTTTATTCACATGACATGGTTTGTGGTATAAAAACTATTCTACGCACATATTGATCTATTTTGGTTGATCGAACCTCAATTTAAAAATGTATTTCCGAGACCTCTTGTCTTCAATAAAGCTCAAAGGGGTAGTACACGATTTTTTGTGAAACACTCGATAGAGTTAGTTTGTGTCAAATTTTATTCACATGATATGGTTTGTGGTATAAAACCTATTCTACGCACATATTGAACTATTTTGGTTGATCGAACCTTGAATTATAAACGTATTTTTGGGACATCAAGTTTTCGATAAAACCCAAAGAGGTTAGTACACGGTTTTTGTGAAAACACTCCATTGGGTTAGTTTGTGTCAAATTTTATTCACATGACATGGTTTGTGGTATAAAAACTATTCTACGCACATATTGATCTATTTTGGTTGATCGAACCTCAATTTTAAAATGTATTTACGAGACCTCTTGTCTTCAATAAAACTCAAAGGGGGTAGTACACGATTTTTTGTGAAACACTCGATAGAGTTAGTTTGTGTCAAATTTTATTCACATGATATGGTTTGTGGTATAAAACCTATTCTACGCACATATTGAACTATTTTGGGTTGATCGAACCTTGAATTATAAACGTATTTTTGGGACATCAAGTTTTCGAGAAAACACAAAAGGGTTAGTACACGGTTTTTTGTGAAAACACTCCATGGGGTTAGTTTGTGTCAAATTTTATTCACATGACATGGTTTGTGGTATAAAAACTATTCTACGCACATATTGATCTATTTTGGTTGATCGAACCTCAATTTTAAAATGTATTTTCGAGACCTCTTGTCTTCAATAAAACTCAAAGGGGGTAGTACACGATTTTTTGTGAAACACTCGATAGAGTTAGTTTATGTCAAATTTTATTCACATGATATGGTTTGTGGTATAAAACCTATTCTACGCACATATTGAACTATTTTGGTTGATCGAACCTTGAATTATAAACGTATTTTTGGGACATCAAGTTTTCGAGAAAACCGAAAGTGGTTAGTACACGGTTTTTTGTGAAAACACTCCATGGGGTTAGTTTGTGTCAAATTTTATTCACATGACATGGTTTGTGGTATAAAAACTATTCTACGCACATATTGATCTATTTTGGTTGATCGAACCTTGAATTATAAACGTATTTTTGGGACATCAACTTTTCGAGAAAACCGAAAGGGGTTAGTACACGGTTTTTTGTGAAAACACTCCATGGGTTAGTTTGTGTCAAGTTTTATTCACATGACATGGTTTGTGGTATAAAAACTATTCTACGCACATATTGATCTATTTTGGTTGATCGAACCTCAATTTTAAAACGTATTTACGAGACCTCTTGTCTTCAATAAAACTCAAAGGGGTAGTACACGATTTTTTTGAAACACTCGATAGAGTTAGTTTGTGTCAAATTTTATTCACATGATATGGTCCGCGGTATAAAACCTATTCTACGTACATATTGAACTATTTTGGTTGATCGAACCTTGAATTATAAACGTATTTTTGGGACATCAAGTTTTCGAGAAAACCCAAAGGGGTTAGTACACGGTTTTTTGTGAAAACACTCCATGGGGTTAGTTTGTGTCAAATTTTATTCACATGACATGGTTTGTGGTATAAAAACTATTCTACGCACATATTGATCTATTTTGGTTGATCAAACCTCAATTTAAAAATGTATTTCCGAGACCTCTTGTCTTCAATAAAGCTCAAATGGGGTAGTACACGATTTTTTGTGAAACACTCGATAGAGTTAGTTTGTGTCAAATTTTATTCACATGATATGGTTTGTGGTATAAAACCTGTTCTACGCACATATTGAACTATTTTGGTTGATCGAACCTTGAATTATAAACGTATTTTTGGGACATCAAGTTTTCGAGAAAACCCAAAGGGTTTAGTACACGGTTTTTGTGAAAACACTCCATGGAGTTAGTTTGTGTCAAATTTTATTCACATGACATGGTTTGTGGTATAAAAACTATTCTACGCACATATTGATCTATTTTGGTTGATCGAACCTCAATTTTAAAACGTATTTACGATACCTCTTCTCTTCAATAAAACTCAAAGGGGTAGTACACGATTTTTTGTGAAACACTCGATAGAGTTAGTTTGTGTCAAATTTTATTCACATGATATGGTTTGTGGTATAAAAACTATTCTACGCACATATTGAATTATTTTGGTTGATCGAACCTTGAATTATAAACGTATTTTTGGGACATCAAGTTTTCGAGAAAACCCAAAGGGGTTAGTACACGGTTTTTGTGAAAACACTCCATGGGGTTAGTTTGTGTCAAATTTTATTCACATGACATGGTTTGTGGTATAAAAACTATTCTACGCACATATTGATCTATTTTGGTTGATCGAACCTCAATTTTAAAATGTATTTACGAGACCTCTTGTCTTCAATAAAACTCAAAGGGGTAGTACACTATTTTTTTGAAACACTCGATAGAGTTAGTTTCTTTCAAATTTTATTCACATGATATGGTTTGTGGAATAAAACCTATTCTACGCACATATTGAACTATTTTGGTTGATCGAACCTTGAATTATAAACGTATTTTTGGGACATCAAGTTTTCGAGAAAACCCAAAGGGGTTAGTACACGGTTTTTGTGAAAACACTCCATTGGGTTAGTTTGTGTCAAATTTTATTCACATGACATGGTTTGTGGTATAAAAACTATTCTACGCACATATTGATCTATTTTGGTTGATCGAACCTCAATTTTAAAACGTATTTACGATACCTCTTGTCTTCAATAAAACTCAAAGCGGGTAGTACACGATTTTTTGTGAAACACTCGATAGAGTTAGATTATGTCAAATTTTATTCACATGATATGGTTCGCAGTATAAAACCTATTCTACGCACATATTGAACTATTTTGGTTGATCGAACCTTGAATTATAAACGTATTTTTGGGACATCAAGTTTTCGATAAAACCCAAAGAGGTTAGTACACGGTTTTTGTGAAAACACTCCATTGGGTTAGTTTGTGTCAAATTTTATTCACATGACATGGTTTGTGGTATAAAAACTATTCTACGCACATATTGATCTATTTTGGTTGATCGAACCTCAATTTTAAAACGTATTTACGAGACCTCTTGTCCTCAATAAAACTCAAAGGGGGTAGTACATGATTTTTTGTGAAACACTCGATAGAGTTAGTTTATGTCAAATTTTATTCACATGATATGGTTTGCGGTATAAAACCTATACTACGCACATATTGAACTATTTTGGGTTGATCGAACCTTGAATTATAAACGTATTTTTGGGACATCAAGTTTTCGAGAAAACACAAAAGGGTTAGTACACGGTTTTTTGTGAAAACACTCCATGGGTTAGTTTGTGTCAAATTTTATTCACATGACATGGTTTGTGGTATAAAAACTATTCTACGCACATATTGATCTATTTTGGTTGATCGAACCTCAATTTAAAACGTATTTACGAGACCTCTTGTCGTCAATAAAACTCAAAGGGGTAGTACACGATTTTTTGTGAAACACTCGATAGAGTTAGTTTGTGTCAAATTTTATTCACATGATATGGTTCGCGGTATAAAACCTATTCTACGCACATATTGAACTATTTTGGTTGATCGAACCTTGAATTATAAACGTATTTTTGGGACATCAAGTTTTCGAGAAAACCCAAAGGGGTTAGTACACGGTTTTTGTGAAAACACTCCATGGGTTAGTTTGTGTCAAATTTTATTCACATGACATGGTTTGTGGTATAAAAACTATTCTACGCACATATTGATCTATTTTGGTTGATCGAACCTCAATTTTAAAACGTATTTACGATACCTCTTGTCTTCAATAAAACTCAAAGGGGGTAGTACACGATTTTTTGTGAAACACTCGATAGAGTTAGTTTATGTCAAATTTTATTCACATGATATGGTCCGCGGTATAAAACCTATTCTACGCACATATTGAACTATTTTGGTTGATCGAACCTTGAATTATAAACGTATTTTTGGGACATCAAGTTTTCGAGAAAACCAAAGGGGTTAGTACACGGTTTTTGTGAAAACACTCCATGGGGTTAGTTTGTGTCAAATTTTATTCACATGACATGGTTTGTGGTATAAAAACTATTCTACGCACATATTGATCTATTTTGGTTGATCGAACCTCAATTTTAAAACGTATTTACGAGACCTCTTGTCCTCAATAAAACTCAAAGGGGGTAGTACACGATTTTTTGTGAAACACTCGATAGAGTTAGTTTGTGTCAAATTTTATTCACATGATATGGTTTGTGGTATAAAACCTATTCTACGCACATATTGAACTATTTTGGTTGATCGAACCTTGAATTATAAACGTATTTTTGGGACATCAAGTTTTCGAGAAAACACAAAAGGGTTAGTACACGGTTTTTGTGAAAACACTCCATTGGGTTAGTTTGTGTCAAATTTTATTCACATGACATGGTTTGTGGTATAAAAACTATTCTACGCACATATTGATCTATTTTGGTTGATCGAACCTCAATTTTAAAACGTACTTACGAGACCTCTTGTCGTCAATAAAACTCAAAGGGGGGTAGTACACGATTTTTTGTGAAACACTCGATAGAGTTAGTTTGTGTCAAATTTTATTCACATGATATCATCCGGGGTATAAAACCTATTCTACGCACATATTGAACTATTTTTGTTGATCGAACCTTGAATTATAAACGTATTTTTGGGACATCAAGTTTTCGAGAAAATCCAAAAGGGTTAGTACACGGTTTTTGTGAAAACACTCCATGGGGTTAGTTTGTGTCAAATTTTATTCACATGACATGGTTTGTGGTATAAAAACTATTCTACGCTTATATTGATCTATTTTGGTTGATCGAACCTCAATTTTAAAACGTATTTACGATACCTCTTGTCTTCAATAAAACTCAAAGCGGGTAGTACACGATTTTTTGTGAAACACTCGATAGAGTTAGTTTGTGTCAAATTTTATTCACATGATATGGTTCGAAGTATAAAACCTATTCTACGCACATATTGAACTATTTTGGTTGATCGATCCTTGAATTATTAACGTATTTGGGACATCAAGTTTTCGAGAAAACCCAAAGGGGTTAGTACACGGTTTTTGTGAAAACACTCCATGGGGTTAGTTTGTGTCAAATTTTATTCACATGACATGGTTTGTGGTATAAAAACTATTCTACGCACATATTGATCTATTTTGGTTGATCGAACCTCAATTTTAAAACGTATTTACGAGACCTCTTGTCTTCAATAAAACTCAAAGGGGGTAGTACACGATTTTTTTGAAACACTCGATAGAGTTAGTTTGTGTCAAATTTTATTCACATGATATGGTTTGTGGTATAAAACCTATTCTACGCACATATTGAACTATTTTGGTTGATCGAACCTTGAATTATAAACGTATTTTTGGGACATCAAGTTTTCGAGAAAACCCAAAGGGGTTAGTACACGGTTTTTGTGAAAACACTCCATTGGGTTAGTTTGTGTCAAATTTTATTCACATGACATGGTTTGTGGTATAAAAACTATTCTACGCACATATTGATCTATTTTGGTTGATCGAACCTCAATTTTAAAACGTATTTACGAGACCTCTTGTCCTCAATAAAACTCAAAAGGGGTTGTACACGATTTTTTGTGAAACAATCGATAGAGTTAGTTTGTGTCAAATTTTATTCACATGATATGGTTTGTGGTATAAAACCTATTCTACGCACATATTGAACTATTTTGGTTGATCGAACCTTGAATTATAAACGTATTTTTGGGACATCAAGTTTTCGAGAAAACCCAAAGGGGTTAGTACACGGTTTTTTGTGAAAACACTCCATGGGTTAGTTTGTGTCAAATTTTATTCACATGACATGGTTTGTGGTATAAAAACTATTCTACGCACATATTGATCTATTTTGGTTGATCGAACCTCAATTTTAAAACGTATTTACGATACCTCTTGTCTTCAATAAAACTCAAAGGGGGTAGTACACGATTTTTTGTGAAACACTCGATAGAGTTAGTTTGTGTCAAATTTTATTCACATGATATGGTTCGCGGTATAAAACCTATTCTACGCACATATTGACTATTTTGGTTGATCGAACCTTGAATTATAAACGTATTTTTGGGACATCAAGTTTTCGAGAAAACCCAAAGGGGTTAGTACACGGTTTTTGTGAAAACACTCCATTGGGTTAGTTTGTGTCAAATTTTATTCACATGACATGGTTTGTGGTATAAAAACTATTCTACGCACATATTGATCTATTTTGGTTGATCGAACCTCAATTTAAAAATGTATTTCCGAGACCTCTTGTCTTCAATAAAACTCAAAGGGGTAGTACACGATTTTTTGTGAAACACTCGATAGAGTTAGTTTGTGTCAAATTTTATTCACATGATATGGTTTGTGGTATAAAACCTATTCTACGCACATATTGAACTATTTTGGTTGATCGAACCTTGAATTATAAACGTATTTTTGGGACATCAAGTTTTCGAGAAAACCCAAAGGGGTTAGTACACGGTTTTTTGTGAAAACACTCCATGGGGTTAGTTTGTGTCAAATTTTATTCACATGACATGGTTTGTGGTATAAAAACTATTCTACGCACATATTGATCTATTTTGGTTGATCGAACCTCAATTTTAAAACGTATTTACGAGACCTCTTGTCTTCAATAAAACTCAAAGGGGGTAGTACACGATTTTTTTGAAACACTCGATAGAGTTAGTTTGTGTCAAATTTTATTCACATGATATGGTTTGTGGAATAAAACCTATTCTACGCACATATTGAACTATTTTGGTTGATCGAACCTTGAATTATAAACGTATTTTTGGGACATCAAGTTTTCGAGAAAACCAAAAAGGGGTTAGTACACGGTTTTTGTGAAAACACTCCATTGGGTTAGTTTGTGTCAAATTTTATTCACATGACATGGTTTGTGGTATAAAAACTATTCTACGCACATATTGATCTATTTTGGTTGATCGAACCTCAATTTTAAAACGTATTTACGAGACCTCTTGTCCTCAATAAAACTCAAAGGGGGTAGTACACGATTTTTTGTGAAACACTCGATAGAGTTAGTTTGTGTCAAATTTTATTCACATGATATGGTTCGCGGTATAAAACCTATTCTACGCACATATTGAACTATTTTGGGTTGATCGAACCTTGAATTATAAACGTATTTTTGGGACATCAAGTTTTCGAGAAAACCGAAAGTGGTTAGTACGCGGTTTTTTGTGAAAACACTCCATGGGGTTAGTTTGTGTCAAATTTTATTCACATGACATGGTTTGTGATATAAAAACTACTCTACGCTCATATTGATCTATTTTGGTTGATCGAACCTCAATTTTAAAACGTATTTATTTATACCTCTTGTCTTCAATAAAACTCAAAGGGTAGTACCGATTTTTTGTGAAACACTCGATAGAGTTAGTTTATGTCAAATTTTATTCACATGATATGGTTTGTGGTATAAAACCTATTCTATTTATATTGAACTATTTTGGGTTGATCGAACCTTGAATTATAAACGTATTTTTGGGACATCAAGTTTTCGAGAAAACACAAAAGGGTTAGTACACGGTTTTTTGTGAAAACACTCCATGGGGTTAGTTTGTGTCAAATTTTATTCACATGACATGGTTTGTGGTATAAAAACTATTCTAAGCTTATATTGATCTATTTTGGTTGATCGAACCTCAATTTTAAAACGTATTTACGAGACCTCTTGTCCTCAATAAAACTCAAAAGGGGTTGTACACGATTTTTTGTGAAACAATCGATAGAGTTAGTTTGTGTCAAATTTTATTCACATGATATGGTACGCGGTATAAAACCTATTCTACGCACATATTGACTATTTTGGTTGATCGAACCTTGAATTATAAACGTATTTTTGGGACATCAAGTTTTCGAGAAAATCCAAAAGGGTTAGTACACGGTTTTTGTGAAAACACTCCATGGGGTTAGTTTGTGTCAAATTTTATTCACATGACATGGTTTGTGGTATAAAAACTATTCTACGCACATATTGATCTATTTTGGTTGATCGAACCTCAATTTTAAAACGTATTTACGAGACCTCTTGTCTTCAATAAAACTCAAAGGGGGTAGTACACGATTTTTTTGAAACACTCGATAGAGTTAGTTTCTTTCAAATTTTATTCACATGATATGGTTTGTGGAATAAAACCTATTCTACGCACATATTGAACTATTTTGGTTGATCGAACCTTGAATTATAAACGTATTTTTGGGACATCAAGTTTTCGAGAAAACCCAAAGGGGTTAGTACACGGTTTTTGTGAAAACACTCCATGGGGTTAGTTTGTGTCAAATTTTATTCACATGACATGGTTTGTGGTATAAAAACTATTCTACGCACATATTGATCTATTTTGGTTGATCGAACCTCAATTTTAAAACGTATTTACGAGACCTCTTGTCGTCAATAAAACTCAAAGGGGGGTAGTACACGATTTTTTGTGAAACACTCGATAGAGTTAGTTTGTGTCAAATTTTATTCACATGATATGGTTCGCGGTATAAAACCTATTCTACTTTATATTGAACTATTTTGGTTGATCGATCCTTGAATTATTAACGTATTTTTGGGACATCAAGTTTTCGAGAAAACCCAAAGGGGTTAGTACACGGTTTTTGTGAAAACACTCCATTGGGTTAGTTTGTGTCAAATTTTATTCACATGACATGGTTTGTGGTATAAAAACTATTCTACGCACATATTGATCTATTTTGGTTGATCGAACCTCAATTTTAAAACGTATTTACGATACCTCTTGTCTTCAATAAAACTCAAAGCGGGTAGTACACGATTTTTTGTGAAACACTCGATAGAGTTAGTTTGTGTCAAATTTTATTCACATGATATGGTTCGCGGTATAAAACCTATTCTACGCACATATTGAACTATTTTGGGTTGATCGAACCTTGAATTATAAACGTATTTTTGGGTCATCAAGTTTTCGAGAAATCCAAAGGGGTTAGTACACGGTTTTTTGTGAAAACACTCCATGGGGTTAGTTTGTGTCAAATTTTATTCACATGACATGGTTTGTGGTATAAAAACTATTCTACGCACATATTGATCTATTTTGGTTGATCGAACCTCAATTTTAAAATGTATTTACGAGACCTCTTGTCGTCAATAAAACTCAAAGGGATGTAGTACATGATTTTTTGTGAAACACTCGATAGAGTTAGTTTGTGTCAAATTTTATTCACATGATATGGTTCGCGGTATAAAACCTATTCTACGCACATATTGAACTATTTTGGTTGATCGATCCTTGAATTATTAACGTATTTTTGGGACATCAAGTTTTCGAGAAAACCCAAAGGGGTTAGTACACGGTTTTTGTGAAAACACTCCATTGGGTTAGTTTGTGTCAAATTTTATTCACATGACATGGTTTGTGGTATAAAAACTATTCTACGCACATATTGATCTATTTTGGTTGATCGAACCTCAATTTTAAAATGTATTTACGAGACCTCTTGTCTTCAATAAAACTCAAAGGGGTAGTACACTATTTTTTTGAAACACTCGATAGAGTTAGTTTATGTCAAATTTTATTCACATGATATGGTCCGCGGTATAAAACCTATTCTACGCACATATTGAACTATTTTGGTTGATCGAACCTTGAATTATAAACGTATTTTTGGGACATCAAGTTTTCGAGAAAACCCAAAGGGGTTAGTACACGGTTTTTTTTGAAAACACTCCATGGGGTTAGTTTGTGTCAAATTTTATTCACATGACATGGTTTGTCGTATAAAAACTATTCTATTTATATTGATCTATTTTGGTTGATCGAACCTCAATTTAAAAATGTATTTCCGAGACCTCTTGTCTTCAATAAAGCTCAAAGGGGGTAGTACACGATTTTTTGTGAAACACTCGATAGAGTTAGTTTGTGTCAAATTTTATTCACATGATATGGTTCGCGGTATAAAACCTATTCTACGCACATATTGAACTATTTTGGTTGATCGATCCTTGAATTATTAACGTATTTTTGGGACATCAAGTTTTCGAGAAAACCGAAAGTGGTTAGTACACGGTTTTTTGTGAAAACACTCCATGGGTTAGTTTGTGTCAAATTTTATTCACATGACATGGTTTGTGGTATAAAAACTATTCTACGCACATATTGATCTATTTTGGTTGATCGAACCTTGAATTATAAACGTATTTTTGGGACATCAAGTTTTCGAGAAAACCGAAAGGGGTTAGTACACGGTTTTTTGTGAAAACACTCCATGGGGTTAGTTTGTGTCAAATTTTATTCACATGACATGGTTTGTGGTATAAAAACTATTCTATTTATATTGATCTATTTTGGTTGATCGAACCTCAATTTTAAAACGTATTTACGATACCTCTTGTCTTCAATAAAACTCAAAGGGGGTAGTACACGATTTTTTTTGAAACACTCGATAGAGTTAGTTTATGTCAAATTTTATTCACATGATATGGTTTGTGGTATAAAACCTATTCTACGCACATATTGAACTATTTTGGTTTATCGAACCTTGAATTATAAACGTATTTTTGGGTCATCAAGTTTTCGAGAAAACCCAAATGGGTTAGTACACGGTTTTTTGTGGAAACACTCCATGGGGTTAGTTTGTGTCAAATTTTATTCACATGACATGGTTTGTGGTATAAAAACTATTCTACGCACATATTGATCTATTTTGGTTGATCGAACCTCAATTTTAAAACGTATTTACGATACCTCTTGTCTTCAATAAAACTCAAATGGGGTAGTACACTATTTTTTTGAAACACTCGATAGAGTTAGTTTGTGTCAAATTTTATTCACATGATATGGTTTGTGGTATAAAACCTATTCTACGCACATATTGAACTATTTTGGTTGATCGAACCTTGAATTATAAACGTATTTTTGGGACATCAAGTTTTCGAGAAAACCCAAAGGGGTTAGTACACGGTTTTTGTGAAAACACTCCATGGGGTTAGTTTGTGTCAAATTTTATTCACATGACATGGTTTGTGGTATAAAAACTATTCTACGCACATATTGATCTATTTTGGTTGATCGAACCTCAATTTTAAAACGTATTCTGAGACCTCTTGTCTTCAATAAAACTCAAAGGGTAGTACACGATTTTTGTGAAACACTCGATAGAGTTAGTTTGTGTCAAATTTTATTCACATGATATGGTTTGTAATAAAACCTATTCTATTATTACATATTGAACTATTTTGGTTGATCGAACCTTGAATTATAAACGTATTTTTGGGACATCAAGTTTTCGAGAAAACCCAAAGGGGTTAGTACACGGTTTTTGTGAAAACACTCCATTGGGTTAGTTTGTGTCAAATTTTATTCACATGACATGGTTTGTGGTATAAAAACTATTCTACGCACATATTGATCTATTTTGGTTGATCGAACCTCAATTTTAAAACGTATTTACGATACCTCTTCTCTTCAATAAAACTCAAAGGGGGTAGTACACGATTTTTTGTGAAACACTCGATAGAGTTAGTTTATGTCAAATTTTATTCACATGATATGGTCCGCGGTATAAAACCTATTCTACGCACATATTGAACTATTTTGGTTGATCGAACCTTGAATTATAAACGTATTTTTGGGACATCAAGTTTTCGAGAAAACCCAAAGGGGTTAGTACACGGTTTTTTGTGAAAACACTCCATGGGGTTAGTTTGTGTCAAATTTTATTCACATGACATGGTTTGTGGTATAAAAACTATTCTACGCACATATTGATCTATTTTGGTTGATCGAACCTCAATTTTAAAATGTATTTACGAGACCTCTTGTCTTCAATAAAACTCAAAGGGGGTAGTACACGATTTTTTGTGAAACACTCGATAGAGTTAGTTTGTGTCAAATTTTATTCACATGATATGGTTCGCGGTATAAAACCTATTCTACGCACATATTGAACTATTTTGGTTGATCGAACCTTGAATTATAAACGTATTTTTGGGACATCAAGTTTTCGAGAAAACCCAAAGGGGTTAGTACACGGTTTTTGTGAAAACACTCCATGGGGTTAGTTTGTGTCAAATTTTATTCACATGACATGGTTTGTGGTATAAAAACTATTCTACGCACATATTGATCTATTTTGGTTGATCGAACCTCAATTTTAAAATGTATTTACGAGACCTCTTGTCTTCAATAAAACTCAAAGGGGGTAGTACACGATTTTTTTGAAACACTCGATAGAGTTAGTTTCTTTCAAATTTTATTCACATGATATGGTTTGTGGAATAAAACCTATTCTACGCACATATTGAATTATTTTGGTTGATCGAACCTTGAATTATAAACGTATTTTTGGGACATCAAGTTTTCGAGAAAACCCAAAGGGGTTAGTACACGGTTTTTTGTGAAAACACTCCATGGGGTTAGTTTGTGTCAAATTTTATTCACATGACATGGTTTGTGGTATAAAAACTATTCTAAGCTTATATTGATCTATTTTGGTTGATCGAACCTCAATTTTAAAACGTATTTACGATACCTCTTGTCTTCAATAAAACTCAAAGCGGGTAGTACACGATTTTTTGTGAAACACTCGATAGAGTTAGTTTATGTCAAATTTTATTCACATGATATGGTCCGCGGTATAAAACCTATTCTACGCACATATTGAACTATTTTGGTTGATCGATCCTTGAATTATTAACGTATTTTTGGGACATCAAGTTTTCGAGAAAACCCAAAGGGGTTAGTACACGGTTTTTGTGAAAACACTCCATTGGGTTAGTTTGTGTCAAATTTTATTCACATGACATGGTTTGTGGTATAAAAACTATTCTACGCACATATTGATCTATTTTGGTTGATCGAACCTCAATTTTAAAACGTATTTCCGAGACCTCTTGTCTTCAGTAAAGCTCAAAGGGGTAGTACACGGTTTTTGTGAAAACACTCCATGGGGTTAGTTTGTGTCAAATTTTATTCACATGATATGGTTCGCGGTATAAAACCTATTCTACGCACATATTGAACTATTTTGGGTTGATCGAACCTTGAATTATAAACGTATTTTTGGGTCATCAAGTTTTCGAGAAATCCAAAGGGGTTAGTACACGGTTTTTTGTGAAAACACTCCATGGGGTTAGTTTGTGTCAAATTTTATTCACATGACATGGTTTGTGGTATAAAAACTATTCTACGCACATATTGATCTATTTTGGTTGATCGAACCTCAATTTTAAAACGTATTTACGATACCTCTTGTCTTCAATAAAACTCAAAGGGGTAGTACACTATTTTTTTGAAACACTCGATAGAGTTAGTTTCTTTCAAATTTTATTCACATGATATGGTTTGTGGAATAAAACCTATTCTACGCACATATTGAACTATTTTGGTTGATCGAACCTTGAATTATAAACGTATTTTTGGGACATCAAGTTTTCGAGAAAACCCAAAGGGGTTAGTACACGGTTTTTGTGAAAACACTCCATGGGGTTAGTTTGTGTCAAATTTTATTCACATGACATGGTTTGTGGTATAAAAACTATTCTACGCACATATTGATCTATTTTGGTTGATCGAACCTCAATTTTAAAACGTATTCTGATACCTCTTCTCTTCAATAAAACTCAAAGGGGTAGTACACGATTTTTTTTTGAAACACTCGATAGAGTTAGTTTATGTCAAATTTTATTCACATGATATGGTTTGTGGTATAAAACCTATTCTACGCACATATTGAACTATTTTGGTTGATCGAACCTTGAATTATAAACGTATTTTTGGGACATCAAGTTTTCGAGAAAACCCAAAGGGGTTAGTACACGTTTTTTTTGTGAAAACACTCCATGGGGTTAGTTTGTGTCAAATTTTATTCACATGACATGGTTTGTGGTATAAAAACTATTCTACGCATATATTGATCTATTTTGGTTGATCGAACCTCAATTTTAAAACGTATTCTGAGACCTCTTGTCTTCAATAAAACTCAAAGGGGTAGTACACGATTTTTTTGAAACACTCGATAGAGTTAGTTTGTGTCAAATTTTATTCACATGATATGGTTTGTGGTATAAAACCTATTCTACGCACATATTGAACTATTTTGGTTGATCGAACCTTGAATTATAAACGTATTTTTGGGACATCAAGTTTTCGAGAAAACCCAAAGGGGTTAGTACACGGTTTTTTGTGAAAACACTCCATGGGTTAGTTTGTGTCAAATTTTATTCACATGACATGGTTTGTGGTATAAAAACTATTCTATTTATATTTGATCTATTTTGGTTGATCGAACCTCAATTTTAAAACGTATTTTGGGACCTCTTGTCTTCAATAAAACTCAAAGGTTAGTACACGGTTTTTGTGAAACACTCGATAGAGTTAGTTTATGTCAAATTTTATTCACATGATATGGTTTGTGGTATAAACCTATTCTACTTATATTGATCTATTTTGGTTGATCGAACCTCAATTTAAAATTTATTTCGAGACCTCTTGTCTTCAATAAAACTCAAAGGGGTAGTACACGATTTTTGTGAAACACTCGATAGAGTTAGTTTGTGTCAAATTTTATTCACATGATATGGTTTGTGGTATAAAACCTATTCTATTTATATTGAATTATTTTGGTTGATCGAACCTTGAATTATAAACGTATTTTTGGGTCATCAAGTTTTCGAAAACCCAAAGGGGTTAGTACACGGTTTTTGTGAAAACACTCCATGGGGTTAGTTTGTGTCAAATTTTATTCACATGACATGGTTTGTGGTATAAAAACTATTCTACGCACATATTGATCTATTTTGGTTGATCGAACCTCAATTTTAAAACGTATTTACGATACCTCTTGTCTTCAATAAAACTCAAAGGGGGTAGTACACGATTTTTTTTGAAACACTCGATAGAGTTAGTTTATGTCAAATTTTATTCACATTATATGGTTTGTGGTATAAAACCTATTCTATTATATTGAACTATTTTGGGTTGATCGAACCTTGAATTATAAACGTATTTTTGAGTCATCAAGTTTTCGAGAAATCCAAAGGGTTAGTACACGGTTTTTTGTGAAAACACTCCATGGGGTTAGTTTGTGTCAAATTTTATTCACATGACATGGTTTGTGGTATAAAAACTATTCTACGCACATATTGATCTATTTTGGTTGATCGAACCTCAATTTAAAAATGTATTTCCGAGACCTCTTGTCTTCAATAAAGCTCAAAGGGGGTAGTACACAATTTTTTGTGAAACACTCGATAGAGTTAGTTTGTGTCAAATTTTATTCACATGATATGGTTCGCGGTATAAAATCTATTCTACGCACATATTGAACTATTTTGGTTGATCGATCCTTGAATTATTAACGTATTTTTGGGACATCAAGTTTTTGAGAACCAAAGGGTTAGAACACGGTTTTTGTGAAAACATTCCATGGGGTTAGTTTGTGTCAAATTTTATTCACATGACATGGTTTGTGATATAAAAACTATTCTACGCACATATTGATCTATGTTGGTTGATCGAACCTCAATTTTAAAATGTATTTTCGAGACCTCTTGTCTTCAATAAACCTCAAAGGGGGTAGTACACGATTTTGTGAAACACTCGATAGAGTTAGTTTGTGTCAAATTTTATTCACATGATATGGTTATGGTATATAAAAACTATTCTACGCACATATTGAATTATTTTGGTTGATCGAACCTTGAATTATAAACGTATTTTTGGGACATCAAGTTTTCGAGAAAACACAAAAGGGTTAGTACACGTTTTTTTGTGAAAACACTCCATGGGGTTAGTTTGTGTCAAATTTTATTCACATGACATGGTTTGTGGTATAAAAACTATTCTACGCACATATTGATCTATTTTGGTTGATCGAACCTCAATTTTAAAACGTATTTACGAGACCTCTTGTCTTCAATAAAACTCAAAGGGGGTAGTACACGATTTTTTGTGAAACACTCGATAGAGTTAGTTTGTGTCAAATTTTATTCACATGATATGGTTTGTGGTATAAAACCTATTCTACGCACATATTGAACTATTTTGGTTGATCGAACCTTGAATTATAAACGTATTTTTGGGACATCAAGTTTTCGAGAAAACCCAAAGGGGTTAGTACACGGTTTTTTGTGAAAACACTCCATGGGGTTAGTTTGTGTCAAATTTTATTCACATGACATGGTTTGTGGTATAAAAACTATTCTACGCACATATTGATCTATTTTGGTTGATCGAACCTCAATTTTAAAACGTATTTACGAGACCTCTTGTCTTCAATAAAACTCAAAGGGGGTAGTACACGATTTTTTTGAAACACTCGATAGAGTTAGTTTATGTCAAATTTTATTCACATGATATGGTCCGCGGTATAAAACCTATTCTACGCACATATTGAACTATTTTGGTTGATCGAACCTCAATTTAAAAATTTATTTCCGAGACCTCTTGTCTTCAATAAAGCTCAAAGGGGGTAGTACACGATTTTTTGTGAAACACTCGATAGAGTTAGTTTGTGTCAAATTTTATTCACATGATATGGTTTGTGGTATAAAACCTATTCTACGCACATATTGAACTATTTTGGTTGATCGAACCTTGAATTATAAACGTATTTTTGGGACATCAAGTTTTCGAGAAAACCCAAAGGGGTTAGTACACGGTTTTTGTGAAAACACTCCATTGGGTTAGTTTGTGTCAAATTTTATTCACATGACATGGTTTGTGGTATAAAAACTATTCTACGCACATATTGATCTATTTTGGTTGATCGAACCTCAATTTAAAAATGTATTTCCGAGACCTCTTGTCTTCAATAAAGCTCAAAGGGGGTAGTACACGATTTTTTGTGAAACACTCGATAGAGTTAGTTTGTGTCAAATTTTATTCACATGATATGGTTCGCGGTATAAAACCTATTCTACGCACATATTGAACTATTTTGGGTTGATCGAACCTTGAATTATAAACGTATTTTTGGGACATCAAGTTTTCGAGAAAACACAAAGGGGTTAGTACACGGTTTTTTGTGAAAACACTCCATGGGGTTAGTTTGTGTCAAATTTTATTCACATGACATGGTTTGTGGTATAAAAACTATTCTACGCACATATTGATCTATTTTGGTTGATCGAACCTCAATTTTAAAATGTATTTACGAGACCTCTTGTCTTCAATAAAACTCAAAGGGGTAGTACACGATTTTTTTGAAACACTCGATAGAGTTAGTTTGTGTCAAATTTTATTCACATGATATGGTTTGTGGTATAAAACCTATTCTACGCACATATTGAACTATTTTGGTAGATCGAACCTTGAATTATAAACGTATTTTTGGGACATCAAGTTTTCGAGAAAACCGAAAGTGGTTAGTACACGTTTTTTTTGTGAAAACACTCCATGGGGTTAGTTTGTGTCAAATTTTATTCACATGACATGGTTTGTGGTATAAAAACTATTCTACGCACATATTGATCTATTTTGGTCGATCGAACCTCAATTTTAAAACGTATTTACGAGACCTCTTGTCCTCAATAAAACTCAAAGGGGGTAGTACACGATTTTTTGTGAAACACTCGATAGAGTTAGTTTGTGTCAAATTTTATTCACATGATATGGTTTGTGGTATAAAACCTATTCTACGCACATATTGAACTATTTTGGTTGATCGAACCTTGAATTATAAACGTATTTTTGGGTCATCAAGTTTTCGAGAAAACTCAAAGGGGTTAGTACATGGTTTTTTGTGAAAACACTCCATGGGGTTAGTTTGTGTCAAATTTTATTCACATGACATGGTTTGTGGTATAAAAAGTATTCCACGCACATATTGATCTATTTTGGTTGATCGAACCTTGAATTATAAATGTATTTTTGGGACCTCTTGTCTTCAATAAAACTCAAAGGGTTAGTACACGATTTTTGTGAAAACACTCCATAGAGTTAGTTTGTGTCAAATTTTATTCACATGATATGGTTTGTGGTATAAAACCTATTCTACGCACATATTGATCTATTTTGGTTTATCGAACCTGAATTTAAAACGTATTTTTGGACATCAAGTTTTCGTGAAAACCCAAAGGGGTTTAGTACTCGTTTTTTGTGAAAACACTCCATGGGTTAGTTTGTGTCAAATTTTATTCACATGACATGGTTTGTGGTATAAAAACTATTCTACGCACATATTGATCTATTTTGGTTGATCGAACCTCAATTTAAAAATGTATTTTCGAGACCTCTTGTCTTCAATAAAACTCAAAGGGGGTAGTACACGATTTTTTGTGAAACACTCGATAGAGTTAGTTTGTGTCAAATTTTATTCACATGATATGGTTTGTGGTATAAAACCTATTCTACGCACATATTGAACTATTTTGGTTGATCGAACCTTGAATTATAAACGTATTTTTGGGACATCAAGTTTTCGAGAAAACCCAAAGGGGTAAGTACACGGTTTTTTGTGAAAACACTCCATGGGTTAGTTTGTGTCAAATTTTATTCACATGACATGGTTTGTGGTATAAAAACTATTCTACGCATATATTGATCTATTTTGGTTGATCGAACCTCAATTTTAAAACGTATTTACGATACCTCTTGTCTTCAATAAAACTCAAAGGGGGTAGTACACGAATTTTTGTGAAACACTCGATAGAGTTAGTTTATGTCAAATTTTATTCACATGATATGGTTTGTGGTATAAAACCTATTCTACGCACATATTGAACTATTTTGGTTGATCGAACCTTGAATTATAAACGTATTTTTGGGACATCAAGTTTTCGAGAAAACCCAAAGGGGTTAGTACACGGTTTTTGTGAAAACACTCCATGGGGTTAGTTTGTGTCAAATTTTATTCACATGACATGGTTTGTGGTATAAAAACTATTCTACGCACATATTGATCTATTTTGGTTGATCGAACCTCAATTTTAAAACGTATTTACGATACCTCTTCTCTTCAATAAAACTCAAAGGGGTAGTACACGATTTTTTGTGAAACACTCGATAGAGTTAGTTTATGTCAAATTTTATTCACATGATATGGTCCGCTGTATAAAACCTATTCTACACACATATTGAACTATTTTGGTTGATCGAACCTTGAATTATAAACTTATTTTAGGGACATCAAGTTTTCGAGAAAACCCAAAGGGGTTAGTACACGGTTTTTGTGAAAACACTCCATTGGGTTAGTTTGTGTCAAATTTTATTCACATGATATGGTTTGTGGTATAAAAACTATTCTACGCACATATTGATCTATTTTGGTTGATCGAACCTCAATTTTAAAACGTATTTACGAGACCTCTTGTCTTCAATAAAACTCAAAGGGGGTAGTACACGATTTTTTGTGAAACACTCGATAGAGTTAGTTTGTGTCAAATTTTATTCACATGATATGGTTTGTGGTATAAAAACTATTCTACGCACATATTGAATTATTTTGGTTGATCGAACCTTGAATTATAAACGTATTTTTGGGACATCAAGTTTTCGAGAAAACCCAAAGGGGTTAGTACACGGTTTTTTGTGAAAACACTCCATGGGGTTAGTTTGTGTCAAATTTTATTCACATGACATGGTTTGTGGTATAAAAACTATTCTACGCACATATTGATCTATTTTGGTTGATCGAACCTCTATTTTAAAACGTATTTACGATACCTCTTGTCTTCAATAAAACTCAAAGCGGGTAGTACACGATTTTTTGTGAAACACTCGATAAAGTTTGTTTATGTCATATTTTATTCACATGATATGGTTTGCAGTATAAAACCTATTCTACGTACATATTGAACTATTATGGTTGATCGAACCTTGAATTATAAACGTATTTTTGGGACATCAAGTTTTCGAGAAAACCCAAAGGGGTTAGTACACGGTTTTTTGTGAAAACACTCCATGGGGTTAGTTTGTGTCAAATTTTATTCACATGACATGGTTTGTGGTATAAAAACTATTCTACGCACATATTGATCTATTTTGGTTGATCGAACCTCAATTTTAAAACGTATTTACGAGACCTCTTGTCTTCAATAAAACTCAAAGGGGGTAGTACACGATTTTTTTTGAAACACTCGATAGAGTTAGTTTGTGTCAAATTTTATTCACATGATATGGTTTGTGGAATAAAACCTATTCTACGCACATATTGAACTATTTTGGTTGATCGAACCTTGAATTATAAACGTATTTTTGGGACATCAAGTTTTCGAGAAAACCCAAAGGGGTTAGTACCCGGTTTTTTGTGAAAACACTCCATGGGGTTAGTTTGTGTCAAATTTTATTCACATGACATGGTTTGTGGTATAAAAACTATTCTACGCACATATTGATCTATTTTGGTTGATCGAACCTCAATTTTAAAACGTATTTTGAGACCTCTTGTCTTCAATAAAACTCAAAGGGTAGTTAGTATTTTTTGTGAAACAATCGATGGAGTTAGTTTGTGTCAAATTTTATTCACATGATATGGTACGCGGTATAAAACCTATTCTACGCACATATTGACTATTTTGGTTGATCGAACCTTGAATTATAAACGTATTTTTGGGACATCAAGTTTTCGAGAAAACCCAAATGGGTTAGTACACGGTTTTTTGTGAAAACACTCCATGGGGTTAGTTTGTGTCAAATTTTTTTCATATGACATGGTTTGTGGTATAAAAACTATTCTACGCACATACTGATCTATTTTGGTTGATCGAACCTCAATTTTAAAACGTATTTACGAGACCTCTTGTCTTCAATAAAACTCGAAGGGGGTAGTACACTATTTTTTTGAAACACTCGATAGAGTTAGTTTCTTTCAAATTTTATTCACATGAAATGGTTTGTGGAATAAAACCTATTCTACGCACATATTGAATTATTTTGGTTGATCGAACCTTGAATTATAAACGTATTTTTGGGACATCAAGTTTTCGAGAAAACCCAAAGGGGTTAGTACACGGTTTTTTGTGAAAACACTCCATGGGGTTAGTTTGTGTCAAATTTTATTCACATGACATGGTTTGTGGTATAAAAACTATTCTACGCACATATTGATCTATTTTGGTTGATCGAACCTCAATTTTAAAACGTATTTGACATCTCTTGTCGTCAATAAAACTCAAAGGGGGGTAGTACACGATTTTTTGTGAAACACTCGATAGAGTTAGTTTGTGTCAAATTTTATTCACATGACATGGTTTGTGGTATAAAAACTATTCTACGCACATATTGATCTATTTTGGTTGATCGAACCTCAATTTTAAAACGTATTTACGATACCTCTTGTCTTCAATAAAACTCAAAGGGGGTAGTACACGATTTTTTGTGAAACACTCGATAGAGTTAGTTTGTGTCAAATTTTATTCACATGATATGGTTTGTGGTATAAAACCTATTCTACGCACATATTGAACTATTTTGGTTGATCGAACCTTGAATTATAAACGTATTTTTGGGACATCAAGTTTTCGAGAAAACCCAAAGGGGTTAGTACACGGTTTTTGTGAAAACACTCCATTGGGTTAGTTTGTGTCAAATTTTATTCACATGACATGGTTTGTGGTATAAAAACTATTCTACGCACATATTGATCTATTTTGGT
Source organism: Plantago major (assembly GCA_026545765.1). Lineage (NCBI taxonomy): Eukaryota > Viridiplantae > Streptophyta > Magnoliopsida > Lamiales > Plantaginaceae > Plantago > Plantago major. The sequence continues at coordinate 30,643 of JAIFAC010000029.1, read as the reverse complement.
TGATCGAACCTCAATTTAAAACGTATTTACGATACCTCTTGTCTTCAATAAAACTCAATGGGAGTAGTACACGATTTTTTGTGAAACACTCGATAGAGTTAGTTTATGTCAAATTTTATTCACAAGATATGGTTTGTGGTATAAAACCTATTCTACGCACATATTGAACTATTTTGGTTGATCGAACCTTTAATTATAAACGTATTTTTGGGACATCAAGTTTTCGAGAAAACCCAAAGGGGTTAGTACACGGTTTTTTGTGAAAACACTCCATGGGGTTAGTTTGTGTCAAATTTTATTCACATGACATGGTTTGTGGTATAAAAATATTCTACGCACATATTGATCTATTTTGGTTGATCGAACCTCAATTTTAAAACGTATTTACGAGACCTCTTGTCCTCAATAAAACTCAAAAGGGGTTGTACACGATTTTTTGTGAAACAATCGATGGAGTTAGTTTGTGTCAAATTTTATTCACATGATATGGTACGCGGTATAAAACCTATTCTACGCACATATTGACTATTTTGGTTGATCGAACCTTGAATTATAAACGTATTTTTGGGACATCAAGTTTTCGAGAAAACCCAAATGGGTTAGTACACGGTTTTTTGTGAAAACACTCTATGGGGTTAGTTTGTGTCAAATTTTTTTCATATGACATGGTTTGTGGTATAAAAACTATTCTACGCACATACTGATCTATTTTGGTTGATCGAACCTCAATTTTAAAACGTATTTACGAGACCTCTTGTCTTCAATAAAACTCGAAGGGGGTAGTACACTATTTTTTTGAAACACTCGATAGAGTTAGTTTCTTTCAAATTTTATTCACATGAAATGGTTTGTGGAATAAAACCTATTCTACGCACATATTGAATTATTTTGGTTGATCGAACCGTGAATTAGAAACGTATTTTTGGGACATCAAGTTTTCGAGAAAACCCAAAGGGGTTAGTACACGGTTTTTTGTGAAAACACTCCATGGGTTAGTTTGTGTCAAATTTTATTCACATGACATGGTTTGTGGTATAAAAACTATTCTATTACATATTGATCTATTTTGGTTGATCGAACCTCAATTTAAAACGTATTTCGAGACCTCTTGTCTTCAATAAAACTCAAAGGGTAGTACACGATTTTTTGTGAAACACTCGATAGAGTTAGTTTATGTCAAATTTTATTCACATGATATGGTTCGCGGTATAAAACCTATTCTACGCACATATTGAACTATTTTGGTTGATCCAACCTTGAATTATAAACGTATTTTCGGGACATCAAGTTTTCGAGAAAACCCAAAGGGGTTAGTACACGGTTTTTGTGAAAACACTCCATTGGGTTAGTTTGTGTCAAATTTTATTCACATGACATGGTTTGTGGTATAAAAACTATTCTACGCACATATTGATCTATTTTGGTTGATCGAACCTCAATTTTAAAACGTATTTACGAGACCTCTTGTCGTCAATAAAACTCAAAGGGGGGTAGTACACGATTTTTTGTGAAACACTCGATAGAGTTAGTTTGTGTCAAATTTTATTCACATGACATGGTTTGTGGTATAAAAACTATTCTACGCACATATTGATCTATTTTGGTTGATCGAACCTTGAATTATAAACGTATTTTTGGGACATCAAGTTTTCGATAAAACCCAAAGAGGTTAGTACACGGTTTTTGTGAAAACACTCCATTGGGTTAGTTTGTGTCAAATTTTATTCACATGACATGGTTTGTGGTATAAAAACTATTCTACGCACATATTGATCTATTTTGGTTGATCGAACCTCAATTTTAAAATGTATTTACGAGACCTCTTGTCTTCAATAAAACTCAAAGGGGGTAGTACACGATTTTTTGTGAAACACTCGATAGAGTTAGTTTGTGTCAAATTTTATTCACATGATATGGTCCGCGGTATAAAACCTATTCTACGTACATATTGAACTATTTTGGTTGATCGAACCTTGAATTATAAACGTATTTTTGGGATATCAAGTTTTCGAGAAAACCCAAAGGGGGTTAGTACACGGTTTTTTGTGAAAACACTCCATTGGGTTAGTTTGTGTCAAATTTTATTCACATGACATGGTTTGTGGTATAAAAACTATTCTACGCACATATTGATCTATTTTGGTTGATCGAACCTCAATTTAAAAATGTATTTCCGAGACCTCTTGTCTTCAATAAAGCTCAAATGGGGTAGTACACGATTTTTTGTGAAACACTCGATAGAGTTAGTTTGTGTCAAATTTTATTCACATGATATGGTTCGCGGTATAAAACCTATTCTACGCACATATTGAACTATTTTGGTTGATCGAACCTTGAATTATAAACGTATTTTTGGGACATCAAGTTTTCGAGAAAACACAAAAGGGTTAGTACACGGTTTTTGTGAAAACACTCCATTGGGTTAGTTTGTGTCAAATTTTATTCACATGACATGGTTTGTGGTATAATAACTATTCTACGCACATATTGATCTATTTTGGTTGATCGAACCTCAATTTTAAAACGTATTTTGAGACCTCTTGTCTTCAATAAAGCTCAAATGGGGTAGTACACGATTTTTTGTGAAACACTCGATAGAGTTAGTTTGTGTCAAATTTTATTCACGTGATATGGTTCGCGGTATAAAACCTATTCTACGCACATATTGAAATATTTTGGGTTGATCGAACCTTGAATTATAAACGTATTTTTGGGACATCAAGCTTTCGAGAAAACACAAAGGGGTTAGTACACGGTTTTTTGTGAAAACACTCCATGGGGTTAGTTTGTGTCAAATTTTATTCACATGACATGGTTTGTGGTATAAAAACTATTCTACGCACATATTGATCTATTTTGGTTGATCGAACCTCAATTTTAAAACGTATTTACGAGACCTCTTGTCGTCAATAAAACTCAAAGGGGGTAGTACACGATTTTTTGTGAAACACTCGATAGAGTTAGTTTGTGTCAAATTTTATTCACATGATATGGTTCGCGGTATAAAACCTATTCTACGCACATATTGAACTATTTTGGGTTGATCGAACCTTGAATTATAAACGTATTTTTGGGACATCAAGTTTTCGAGAAAACACAAAAGGGTTAGTACACGGTTTTTTGTGAAAACACTCCATGGGGTTAGTTTGTGTCAAATTTTATTCACATGACATGGTTTGTGGTATAAAAACTATTCTACGCACATATTGATCTATTTTGGTTGATCGAACCTCAATTTTAAAACGTATTTACGAGACCTCTTGTCCTCAATAAAACTCAAAGGGGTAGTACACGATTTTTTGTGAAACACTCGATAGAGTTAGTTTGTGTCAAATTTTATTCACATGATATGGTTTGTGGTATAAAACCTATTCTACGCACATATTGAACTATTTTGGTTGATCGAACCTTGAATTATAAACGTATTTTTGGGACATCAAGTTTTCGAGAAAACCCAAAGGGGTTAGTACACGGTTTTTGTGAAAACACTCCATTGGGTTAGTTTGTGTCAAATTTTATTCACATGACATGGTTTGTGGTATAAAAACTATTCTACGCACATATTGATCTATTTTGGTTGATCGAACCTCAATTTTAAAACGTATTTACGATACCTCTTGTCTTCAATAAAACTCAAAGCGGGTAGTACACGATTTTTTGTGAAACACTCGATAGAGTTAGTTTGTGTCAAATTTTATTCACATGATATGGTTCGAAGTATAAAACCTATTCTACGCACATATTGAACTATTTTAGTTGATCTAATCTTGAATTATAAACATATTTTTGGGACATCAAGTTTTCGAGAAAACCCAAAGGGGTTAGTACACGGTTTTTGTGAAAACACTCCATTGGGTTAGTTTGTGTCAAATTTTATTCACATGACATGGTTTGTGGTATAAAAACTATTCTACGCACATATTGATCTATTTTGGTGATCGAACCTCAATTTTAAAAATGTATTTTGAGACCTCTTGTCTTCAATAAAACTCAAAGCGGGTAGTACACGATTTTTTGTGAAACACTCGATAGAGTTAGTTTATGTCAAATTTTATTCACATGATATGGTTTGTGGAATAAAACCTATTCTACGCACATATTGAACTATTTTGGTTGATCGAACCTTGAATTATAAACGTATTTTTGGGACATCAAGTTTTCGAGAAAACCCAAAGGGGTTAGTACACGGTTTTTGTGAAAACACTCCATGGGGTTAGTTTGTGTCAAATTTTATTCACATGACATGGTTTGTGGTATAAAAACTATTCTACATTACATATTGATATTTTTTGGTTGATCGAACCTCAATTTTAAAACGTATTTCATAGACCTATTTTGTTCATTAAAACTCAATGGGTTAGTAAACGTTTTTTTTGATACACTCGATAGAGTTAGTTTGTGTCAAATTTTATTCACATGATATGGTTTGTATAAAACCTATTCTACGCATATTGAATAATTTTGGTTGATCGAACCTTGAATTATAAACGTATTTTTGGGACATCAAGTTTTCGCCAAAACCCAAAGGGGTTAGTACACGGTTTTTTGTGAAAACACTCCATGGGGTTAGTTTGTGTCAAATTTTATTCACATGACATGGTTTGTGGTATAAAAACTATTCTACGCACATATTGATCTATTTTGGTTGATCGAACCTCAATTTTAAAACGTATTTACGATACCACTTGTCTTCAATAAAACTCAAAGGGGGTAGTACACGATTTTTTGTGAAACACTCGATAGAGTTAGTTTATGTCAAATTTTATTCACATGATATGGTTTGTGGTATAAAACCTATTCTACGCACATATTGAACTATTTTGGTAGATCGAACCTTGAATTATAAACGTATTTTTGGGACATCAAGTTTTCGAGAAAACCCAAAGGGGTTAGTACACGGTTTTTTTGAAAACACTCCATGGGGTTAGTTTGTGTCAAATTTTATTCACATGACATGGTTTGTCGTATAAAAACTATTCTACGCACATATTGATCTATTTTGGTTGATCAAACCTCAATTTAAAAATGTATTTCCGAGACCTCTTGTCTTCAATAAAGCTCAAAGGGGGTAGTACACGATTTTGTGAAACACTCGATAGAGTTAGTTTGTGTCAAATTTTATTCACATGATATGGTTCGCGGTATAAAACCTATTCTACGCACATATTGAACTATTTTGGTTGATCGAACCTTGAATTATAAACGTATTTTTGGGACATCAAGTTTTCGAGAAAACCCAAAGGGGTTAGTACACGGTTTTTTTGAAAACACTCCATGGGGTTAGTTTGTGTCAAATTTTATTCACATGACATGGTTTGTGATATAAAAACTATTCTACGCACATATTGATCTATTTTGGTTGATCGAACCTCAATTTTAAAACGTATTTACGATACCTCTTGTCTTCAATAAAACTCAAAGGGGGTAGTACACGATTTTTTGTGAAACACTCGATAGAGTTAGTTTATGTCAAATTTTATTCACATGATATGGTTTGTGGTATAAAACCTATTCTACATATTATTGAACTATTTTGGTTGATCGAACCTTGAATTATAAACGTATTTTTGGGACATCAAGTTTTCGAGAAAACCCAAAGGGGTTAGTACACGGTTTTTGTGAAAACACTCCATGGGGTTAGTTTGTGTCAAATTTTATTCACATGACATGGTTTGTGGTATAAAAACTATTCTACGCACATATTGATCTATTTTGGTTGATCGAACCTTGAATTATAAATGTATTTTTGGGACATCAAGTTTTCGAGAAAACCGAAAGGGTACACGGTTTTTGTGAAAACACTCCATGGGTTAGTTTGTGTCAAATTTTATTCACATGACATGGTTTGTGGTATAAAAACTATTCTACGCACATATTGATCTATTTTGGTTTATCGAACCTCAATTTTAAAACGTATTTACGATACCTCTTGTCTTCAATAAAACTCAAAGGGGGTAGTACACGATTTTTTGTGAAACACTCGATAGAGTTAGTTTGTGTCAAATTTTATTCACATGATATGGTTTGTGGTATAAAACCTATTCTATGCACATATTGAACTATTTTGGTTGATCGAACCTTGAATTATAAACGTATTTTTGGGACATCAAGTTTTCGAGAAAACCGAAAGTGGTTAGTACACGGTTTTTTGTGAAAACACTCCATGGGGTTAGTTTGTGTCAAATTTTATTCACATGACATGGTTTGTGGTATAAAAACTATTCTACGCTTATATTGATCTATTTTGGTTGATCGAACCTCAATTTTAAAACGTATTTACGAGACCTCTTGTCTTCAATAAAACTCAAAGGGGTAGTACACGATTTTTTGTGAAACACTCGATAGAGTTAGTTTGTGTCAAATTTTATTCACATGATATGGTTTGTGGTATAAAACCTATTCTACTTATATTGAACTATTTTGGTTGATCGAACCTTGAATTATAAACGTATTTTTGGGTCATCAAGTTTTCGAGAAAACCCAAAGGGGTTAGTACACGGTTTTTTGTGAAAACACTCCATGGGGTTAGTTTGTGTCAAATTTTATTCACATGACATGGTTTGTGGTATAAAAACTATTCTATACATATTGACCTATTTTGGTTGATTGATCCTCAATTTTAAAACGTATTTCCGAGACCTCTTGTTTCAATAAAACTCAGAGGGGTAGTACACGATTTTTTGTGAAGCACTCGAGAGAGTTAGTTTGTGTCAAATATTATTCACTTGATATGGTTTGTGGTATAAAACCTATACTACGCATTATATTGAACTATTTTGGTTGATCGAACCTTGAATTATTAACGTATTTTGGGGACCTCAAGTTTTCGAGAAACCCAAAAGGGGTTAGTACACGGTTTTTGTGAAAACACTCCATGGGGTTAGTTTGTGTCAAATTTTATTCACATGACATGGTTTGTGGTATAAAAACTATTCTACGCACATATTGATCTATTTTGGTTGATCGAACCTCAATTTAAAAATGTATTTACGAGACCTCTTGTCTTCAATAAAGCTCAAAGGGGGTAGTACACGATTTTTTGTGAAACACTCGATAGAGTTAGTTTGTGTCAAATTTTATTCACATGATATGGTTCGCGGTATAAAACCTATTCTACTTATATTGAACTATTTTGGTTGATCGAACCTTGAATTATAAACGTATTTTTGGGACTTCAAGTTTTCGAGAAAACCCAAAGGGTTAGTACACGGTTTTTGTGAAAACACTCCATGGGGTTAGTTTGTGTCAAATTTTATTCACATGACATGGTTTGGGGTATAAAAACTATTCTACGCACATATAGATCTATTTTGGTTTATCGAACCTCTATTTAAAACGTATTTTGAGACCTCTTGTCTTCAATAAAACTCAAAGGGGTAGTAGTACGATTTTTGTGAAACACTCGATAGAGTTAGTTTGTGTCAAATTTTATTCACATGATATGGTTTGTGGTATAAAAACTATTCTACGCACATATTGAACTATTTTGGTTGATCGAACCTTGAATTATAAACGTATTTTTTGGTCATCAAGTTTCGAGAAAACCGAAAGTGGTTAGTACACGGTTTTTTGTGAAAACACTCCATGGGGTTAGTTTGTGTCAAATTTTATTCACATGACATGGTTTGTGGTATAAAAACTATTCTACGCACATATTGATCTATTTTGGTTGATCGAACCTTGAATTATAAACGTATTTTTGGACCTCTTGTCTTCATTAAAACACAAAGGGGTTAGTACACGATTTTTTGTGAAAACACTCGATAGAGTTAGTTTGTGTCAAATTTTATTCACATGATATGGTTTGTGGTATAAAAACTATTCTACGCATTATATTGATCTATTTTGGTTGATCGACCCTTGAATTATCAAAGTATTTTTGCGACACCAAGTTTTCGAGAAAACCCAAAGGGGTTAGTACACGGTTTTTGTGAAAACACTCCATGGGTTAGTTTGTGTCAAATTTTATTCGCATGACATGGTTTGTGGTATAAAAACTATTCTACGATTATATTGATCTATTTTGGTTGATCGAACCTCAATTTTAAAACGTATTTTGGGACCTCTTGTCTTCAATAAAACTCAAAGGGGGTAGTACACGATTTTTTTGAAACACTCGATAGAGTTAGTTTCTTTCAAATTTTATTCACATGATATGGTTTGTGGAATAAAACCTATTCTACGCACATATTGAATTATTTTGGTTGATCGAACCTTGAATTATAAACGTATTTTTGGGACATCAAGTTTTCGAGAAAACCCAAAGGGTTAGTACATGGTTTTTTGTGAAAACACTCCATGGGGTTAGTTTGTGTCAAATTTTATTCACATGACATGGTTTGTGGTATAAAAACTATTCTACGCATATTGATCTATGTTGGTTGATCGAACCTCAATTTTAAAATGTATTTTCGAGACCTCTTGTCTTCAATAAAACTCAAAGGGGTAGTACACGATTTTTTTGAAACACTCGATAGAGTTAGTTTGTGTCAAATTTTATTCACATGATATGGTTTGTGGAATAAAACCTATTCTACGCACATATTGAACTATTTTGGTTGATCGAACCTTGAATTATAAACGTATTTTTGGGACATCAAGTTTTCGAGAAAACCCAAAGGGGTTAGTACACGGTTTTTTGTGAAAACACTCCATGGGGTTAGTTTGTGTCAAATTTTATTCACATGACATGGTTTGTGGTATAAAAACTATTCTACGCACATATTGATCTATTTTGGTTGATCGAACCTCAATTTTAAAACGTATTTTGGGACCTCTTGTCTTCAATAAAACTCAAAGGGGTAGTACACGTTTTTTGTGAAAACACTCATAGAGTTAGTTTCTGTCAAATTTTATTCACATGATATGGTTTGTGGTATAAAAACTATTCTACGCATATTGATCTATTTTGGTTGATCGAACCTCAATTTTAAAGTATTTTGGGACATCTTGTTTTCAGAAAACTCAAAGGGGTAGTACACTATTTTTTTGAAACACTCGATAGAGTTAGTTTCTTTCAAATTTTATTCACATGATATGGTTTGTGGAATAAAACCTATTCTACGCACATATTGAACTATTTTGGTTGATCGAACCTTGAATTATAAACGTATTTTTGGGACATCAAGTTTTCGAGAAAACCCAAAGGGGTTAGTACACGGTTTTTGTGAAAACACTCCATTGGGTTAGTTTGTGTCAAATTTTATTCACATGACATGGTTTGTGGTATAAAAACTATTCTACGCACATATTGATCTATTTTGGTTGATCGAACCTCAATTTTAAAACGTAATTATTTAGACCTCTTGTCTTCAATAAAACTCAAAGGTAGTAGTACGATTTTTTTGTGAAACACTCGATAGAGTTAGTTTATGTCAAATTTTAATCACATGATATGGTTTGTGGTATAAAACCTATTCTACGCATTATATTGAACTATTTTGGTTGATCGAACCTTGAATTATAAACGTATTTTTGGGACATCAAGTTTTCGAGAAAACACAAAGGGGTTAGTACACGGTTTTTGTGAAAACACTCCATGGGTTAGTTTGTGTCAAATTTTATTCACATGACATGGTTTGTGGTATAAAAACTATTCTACGCATATATTGATCTATTTTGGTTGATCGAACCTCAATTTAAAAATGTATTTACGAGACCTCTTGTCTTCAATAAACCTCAAAGGGGGTAGTACACGATTTTTCGTGAAACACTCGATAGAGTTAGTTTGTGTCAAATTTCATTCACATGATATGGTTTGTGGTATAAAACCTATTCTATTTATATTTAACTATTTTGGTTGATCGAACCTTGAATTATAAACGTATTTTTGGGATATCAAGTTTTCGAGAAAACCCAAAGGGGGTAATTAAACGGTTTTTTTTTAAAACACACCAGGGGTTATGTTTGTGTCAAATTTTATTCACATGACATGGTTTGTGGTATAAAAACTATTCTACGCATATTGATCTATTTTGGTTGATCGAACCTCAATTTAAAATGTATTTCGAGACCTCTTGTCTTCAGTAAAGCTCAAAGGGGTAGTACACGATTTTTTGTGAAACACTCGATAGAGTTAGTTTGTGTCAAATTTTATTCACATGATATGGTCCACGGTATAAAACCTAGTCTACGCTAAAATTGAACTATTTTGGTTGATCGAACCTTGAATTATAAACGTATTATTGGGACATCAAGTTTTCGAGAAAACCCAAAGGGGTTAGTACACGGTTTTTTGTGAAAACACTCCATGGGGTTAGTTTGTGTCAAATTTTATTCACATGACATGGTTTGTGGTATAAAAACTATTCTACGTACATATTGATCTATTTTGGTTGATCGAACCTCAATTTTAAAACGTATTTACGAGACCTCTTGTCTTCAATAAAACTCAAAGGGGTAGTACACGATTTTTTTGAAACACTCGATAGAGTTAGTTTGTGTCAAATTTTATTCACATGATATGGTTTGTGGAATAAAACCTATTCTACGCACATATTGAACTATTTTGGTTGATCGAACCTTGAATTATAAACTTATTTTTGGGACATCAAGTTTTCGAGAAAACCCAAAGGGGTTAGTACACGGTTTTTTGTGAAAACACTCCATGGGGTTAGTTTGTGTCAAATTTTATTCACATGACATGGTTTGTGGTATAAAAACTATTCTACGCATATATTGATCTATTTTGGTTGATCGAACCTCAATTTTAAAACGTATTTATTTAGAACTCTTGTATTCAATAAAACTCATCGGGGTTGTAAACTATTTTTTTGAAACACTCGATAGAGTTAGTTTATGTCAAATTTTATTCACATGATATGGTTTGTGGTATAAAACCTATTCTACGCACATATTGAACTATTTTGGTTGATCGAACCTTGAATTATAAACGTATTTTTGGGACATCAAGTTTTCGAGAAAACCCAAAGGGGTTAGTACACGGTTTTTGTGAAAACACTCCATGGGGTTAGTTTGTGTCAAATTTTATTCACATGACATGGTTTGTGGTATAAAAACTATTCTACGCACATATTGATCTATTTTGGTTGATCGAACCTCAATTTAAAACGTATTTACGATACCTCTTGTCTTCAATAAAACTCAAAGGGGTAGTACACGATTTTTTGTGAAACACTCGATAGAGTTAGTTTGTGTCAAATTTTATTCACATGATATGGTTCGCGGTATAAAACCTATTCTACGCACATATTGAACTATTTTGGTTGATCGAACCTTGAATTATAAACGTATTTTTGGGACATCAAGTTTTCGAGAAAACCCAAAGGGGTTAGTACACGGTTTTTGTGAAAACACTCCATGGGGTTAGTTTGTGTCAAATTTTATTCACATGACATGGTTTGTGGTATAAAAACTATTCTACGCACATATTGATCTATTTTGGTTGATCGAACCTAAATTTTAAAACGTATTTTCGTTACCTCTTGTCTTCAATAAAACTCAATGGGATTAGTACACGTTTTTTTGTGAAACACTCGATAGAGTTAGTTTATGTCAAATTTTATTCACATGATATGGTTTGTGTATAAAACCTATTCTATTATATTGAACTATTTTGGTTGATCGAACCTTGAATTATAAAGGTATTTTGGGTAAATCAAGTTTTCTAGAAAACCCAAAGGGTTTAGTAAAGGTTTTTTGTGAAAACACTCCATGGGGTTAGTTTGTGTCAAATTTTATTCACATGACATGGTTTGTGGTATAAAACTATTCTACGCACATATTGATCTATTTTGGTTTATCGAACCTCAATTATAAAACGTATTTTGGGACATCAAGTTTTCAATAAAACTCAAAGGGGTAGTACACTTTTTTGTGAAACACTCGATAGAGTTAGTTTGTGTCAAATTTTATTCACATGACATGGTTTGTGGTATAAAAATATTCTACGCACATACTGATCTATTTTGGTTGATCGAACCTCAATTTTAAACGATTATTTAGACCTCTTGTCGTCAATAAAACTCAAAGGGGGTAGTACACGATTTTTTGTGAAACACTCGATAGAGTTAGTTTGTGTCAAATTTTATTCACATGATATGGTTCGCGGTATAAAACCTATTCTACGCACATATTGAACTTTTTTGGGTTGATCGAACCTTGAATTATAAACGTATTTTTCGGACATCAAGTTTTCGAGAAAACACAAAAGGTATATTACACGGTTTTTTGTGAAAACACTCCATGGGGATAGTTTGTGTCAAATTTTATTCACATGACAAGGTTTGTGGTATAAAAACTATTCTACGCACATATTGATCTATTTTGGTTGATCGAACCTCAATTTAAAAATGTATTTCCGAGACCTCTTCTCTTCAATAAAACTCAAAGGGGGTAGTACACGATTTTTTGTGAAATACTCGATAGAGTTAGTTTATGTCAAATTTTATTCACAAGATATGGTCCGCGGTATAAAACCTGTTCTACGCACATATTGAACTATTTTGGTTGATCGAACCTTGAATTATAAACGTATTTTTGGGACATCAAGTTTTCGAGAAAACCCAAAGGGTTTAGTACACGGTTTTTGTGAAAACACTCCATGGAGTTAGTTTGTGTCAAATTTTATTCACATGACATGGTTTGTGGTATAAAAACTATTCTACGCACATATTGATCTATTTTGGTTGATCGAACCTCAATTTTAAAACGTATTTACGATACCTCTTCTCTTCAATAAAACTCAAAGGGGTAGTACACGATTTTTTGTGAAACACTCGATAGAGTTAGTTTGTGTCAAATTTTATTCACATGATATGGTCCGCGGTATAAAACCTATTCTACGCACATATTGAACTATTTTGGTTGATCGAACCTTGAATTATAAACGTATTTTTGGGACATCAAGTTTTCGAGAAAACCCAAAGGGGTTAGTACACGGTTTTTGTGAAAACACTCCATTGGGTTAGTTTGTGTCAAATTTTATTCACATGACATGGTTTGTGGTATAAAAACTATTCTACGCACATATTGATCTATTTTGGTTGATCGAACCTCAATTTAAAAATGTATTTCCGAGACCTCTTGTCTTCAATAAAGCTCAAATGGGGTAGTACACGATTTTTTTTGAAACACTCGATAGAGTTAGTTTATGTCAAATTTTATTCACATGATATGGTTTGTGGTATAAAACCTATTCTACGCACATATTGAACTATTTTGGTTGATCGATCCTTGAATTATTAACGTATTTTCGGGACATCAAGTTTTCGAGAAAACCGAAAGTGATAGTACACGGTTTTTTGTGAAAACTCTCCATGGGGTTAGTTTGTGTCAAATTTTATTCACATGACATGGTTTGTGGTATAAAAACTATTCTACGCATATATTGATCTATTTTGGTTGATCGAACCTCAATTTTAAAACGTATTTACGAGACCTCTTGTCTTCAATAAAACTCAAAGGGGGGTAGTACACGATTTTTTTGTGAAACACTCGATAGAGTTAGTTTGTGTCAAATTTTATTCACATGATATGGTTTGTGGTATAAAACCTATTCTACGCACATATTGAACTATTTTGGTTGATCGAACCTTGAATTATAAACGTATTTTTGGGTCATCAAGTTTTCGAGAAATCCAAAGGGTTAGTACACGGTTTTTTGTGAAAACACTCCATGGGGTTAGTTTGTGTCAAATTTTATTCACATGACATGGTTTGTGGTATAAAAACTATTCTACGCACATATTGATCTATTTTGGTTGATCGAACCTCAATTTTAAAACGTATTTACGAGACCTCTTGTCTTCAATAAAACTCAAAGGGGGTAGTACACGATTTATTGTGAAACACTCGATAGAGTTAGTTTGTGTCAAATTTTATTCACATGATATGGTTTGTGGTATAAAACCTATTCTACACATATTGAACTATTTTGGTTGATCGAACCTTTAATTATAAACGTATTTTCGGGACATCAAGTTTTCGAGAAAACCGAAAGGGTTAGTACACGTTTTTGTGAAAACACTCTATGGGATTAGTTTGTGTCAAATTTTATTCACATGACATGGTTTGTGGTATAAAAACTATTCTACGTACATATTGATCTATTTTGGTTGATCGAACCTCAATTTTAAAACGTATTTACGAGACCTCTTGTCCTCAATAAAACTCAAAGGGGGTAGTACACGATTTTTTGTGAAACACTCGATAGAGTTAGTTTGTGTCAAATTTTATTCACATGATATGGTTTGTGGTATAAAACCTATTCTACTATTATATTGATCTATTTTGGTTGATCGAACCTTGAATTATAAACGTATTTTTGGGACATCAAGTTTTCGAGAAAACCCAAAGGGTTAGTACACGGTTTTTGTGAAAACACTCCATTGGGTTAGTTTGTGTCAAATTTTATTCACATGACATGGTTTGTGGTATAAAAACTATTCTACGCACATATTGATCTATTTTGGTTGATCGAACCTCAATTTTAAAACGTATTTACGATACCTCTTGTCTTCAATAAAACTCAAAGGGGGTAGTACACGATTTTTTGTGAAACACTCGATAGAGTTAGTTTGTGTCAAATTTTATTCACATGATATGGTTTGTGGTATAAAAACTATTCTACGCACATATTGACTATTTTGGTTGATCGAAACTTGAATTATAAACGTATTTTTGGGACATCAAGTTTTCGAGAAAACCCAAAGGGGTTAGTACACGGTTTTTTGTGAAAACACTCCATGGGGTTAGTTTGTGTCAAATTTTATTCACATGACATGGTTTGTGGTATAAAAACTATTCTACGCACATATTGATCTATTTTGGTTGATCGAACCTCAATTTTAAAACGTATTTACGAGACCTCTTGTCTTCAATAAAACTCAAAAGGGTAGTACACGATTTTTGTGAAACACTCGATAGAGTTAGTTTGTGTCAAATTTTATTCACATGATATGGTTTGTGGAATAAAACCTATTCTATTTATATTGAACTATTTTGGTTGATCGAACCTTGAATTATAAACGTATTTTTGGGACATCAAGTTTTCGAGAAAACCCAAAGGGGTTAGTACACGGTTTTTGTGAAAACACTCCATTGGGTTAGTTTGTGTCAAATTTTATTCACATGACATGGTTTGTGGTATAAAAACTATTCTACGCACATATTGATCTATTTTGGTTGATCGAACCTCAATTTTAAAACGTATTTACGAGACCTCTTGTCCTCAATAAAACTCAAAGGGGGTAGTACACGATTTTTTGTGAAACACTCGATAGAGTTAGTTTGTGTCAAATTTTATTCACATGACATGGTTTGTGGTATAAAAACTATTCTACTTTATATTGAACTATTTTGGTTGATCGAACCTTGAATTATAAACGTATTTTTGGGACATCAAGTTTTCGAGAAAACCCAAAGGGGCTAGTACACGGTTTTTGTGAAAACACTCCATAAGGTTAGTTTGTGTCAAATTTTATTCACATGACATGGTTTGTGGTATAAAACTATTCTACGCACATATTGATCTATTTTGGTTGATCGAACCTCAATTTAAAACGTATTTCGAGACCTCTTGTCTTCAATAAAACTCAAAGGGGTAGTACGATTTTTGGAAACACTCGATAGAGTTAGTTTCTTTCAAATTTTATTCACATGAAATGGTTTGTGGAATAAAACCTATTCTACGCACATATTGAATTATTTTGGTTGATCGAACCTTGAATTAGAAACGTATTTTTGGGACATCAAGTTTTCGAGAAAACCCAAAGGGGTTAGTACACGGTTTTTTGTGAAAACACTCCATGGGGTTAGTTTGTGTCAAATTTTATTCACATGACATGGTTTGTGGTATAAAAACTATTCTACGCAAATAGTGATCTATTTTGGTTGATCGAACCTCAATTTTAAAACGTATTTACGAGACCTCTTGTCTTCAATAAAACTCAAATGGGGTAGTACACTATTTTTTTGAAACATTCGATAGAGTTAGTTTCTTTCAAATTTTATTCACATGAAATGGTTTGTGGAATAAAACCTATTCTACGCACATATTGAATTATTTTGGTTGATCGAACCTTGAATTATAAACGTATTTTTGGGACATCAAGTTTTCGAGAAAACCCAAAGGGGTTAGTACACGGTTTTTGTGAAAACACTCGATTGGGTTAGTTTGTGTCAAATTTTATTCACATGACATGGTTTGTGGTATAAAAAATATTCTACGCACATTGATCTATTTTGGTTGATCGAACCTCAATTTAAAAATGTATTTCGAGACCTCTTGTCTTCAATAAAACTCAAAGGGGTAGTACACGATTTTTGTGAAACACTCGATAGAGTTAGTTTGTGTCAAATTTTGTTCACATGATATGGTTTGTGGTATAAAAACTATTCTACGCACATATTGATCTATTTTGGTTGATCGAACCATGAATTATAAATGTATTTTTGGGACATCAAGTTTTCGAGAAAACCGAAAGGGTACACGGTTTTTGTGAAAACACTCCATGGGTTAGTTTGTGTCAAATTTTATTCACATGACATGGTTTGTGGTATAAAAACTATTCTACGCACATATTGATCTATTTTGGTTGATCGAACCTCAATTTTAAAACGTATTTAAGATACCTATTGTCAACAATAAAACTCAAAGGGGTAGTACATTTTTTGTGAAACACTCCATAGAGTTAGTTTGTGTCAAATTTTATTCACATGATATGGTTTGTGGTATAAAACTATTCTATTATTATATTGATCTATTTTGGTTGATCGAACCTTGAATTATAAACGTATTTTTGGGACATCAAGTTTTCAATAAAACTCAATGGGAGTAGTACACGATTTTTTGTGAAACACTCGATAGAGTTAGTTTATGTCAAATTTTATTCACATGATATGGTTTGTGGTATAAAACCTATTCTACGCACATATTGAACTATTTTGGTTGATCGAACCTTTAATTATAAACGTATTTTTGGGACATCAAGTTTTCGAGAAAACCCAAAGGGGTTAGTACACGGTTTTTTGTGAAAACACTCCATGGGGTTAGTTTGTGTCAAATTTTATTCACATGACATGGTTTGTGGTATAAAAATATTCTACGCACATATTGATCTATTTTGGTTGATCGAACCTCAATTTTAAAACGTATTTACGAGACCTCTTGTCCTCAATAAAACTCAAAAGGGGTTGTACACGATTTTTTGTGAAACAATCGATGGAGTTAGTTTGTGTCAAATTTTATTCACATGATATGGTTTGTGGAATAAAACCTATTCTACGGACATATTGAATTATTTTGGTTGATCGAACCTGAATTTAAAACGTATTTTTGGGACATCAAGTTTTAAGAAACCCAAAGGGGTTAGTACACGGTTTTTGTGAAACACTCCATTGGGTTAGTTTGTGTCAAATTTTATTCACATGACATGGTTTGTGGTATAAAACTATTCTACGCATATTGATCTATTTTGGTTGATCGAACCTCAATTTTAAAACGTATTTTGAGACCTCTTGTCTTCAATAAAACTCAAAGGGTGTATGACAATATTTTTGAAACACACGATTGAGTTAGTTTCTTTCAAATTTTATTCACAAGCTATGGTTTGTGGTTTAAAACCTATTCTACGCACATATTGAATTATTTTGGTTGATCGAACCTCAATTTATAAACGTATTTTTGGGACATCAAGTTTTCGAGAAAACCCAAAGGGGTAGTACACGGTTTTTTGTGAAACACTCCATGGGGTTAGTTTGTGTCAAATTTTATTCACATGACATGGTTTTTGGTATAAAAACTATTCTACTTACATATTGATCTATTTTGGTTGATCGAACCTCAATTTTAAAACGTATTTTTGAGACCTCTTGTCTTCAATAAAACTCAAAGGGGTAGTACACGATTTTTCGTGAAACACTCGATAGAGTTAGTTTGTGTCAAATTTTATTCACATTATATGGTTTGTGGTATAAAACCTATTCTACGCACATATTGAACTATTTTGGTTGATCGAACCTGAATTTATAAACGTATTTTTGGGACATCAAGTTTCGAGAAACCCAAAGGGGTTAGTACACGTTTTTTGTGAAAACACTCCATGGGGTTAGTTTGTGTCAAATTTTATTCACATGACATGGTTTGTGGTATAAAAACTATTCTACTTACATATTGATCTATTTTGGTTGATCGAACCTCAATTTTAAAACGTATTTTGAGACCTCTTGTCTTCAATAAAACTCAAAGGGGTAGTACGATTTTTTGTGAAACACTCGATAGAGTTAGTTTGTGTCAAATTTTATTCACATGATATGGTTTGTGGTATAAAACCTATTCTACGTACTGAACTATTTTGGTTGATCGAACCTTAAATTATAAACGTATTTTGGGACATCAAGTTTTCGAGAAAACCCAAAGGGTTAGTACACGGTTTTTGTGAAAACACTCCATGGGGTTAGTTTGTGTCAAATTTTATTCACATGACATGGTTTGTGGTATAAAAACTATTATACGCATATTGATCTATTTTGGTTGATCGAACCTCAATTTTAAAACGTATTTCGAGACCTCTTGTCTTCAATAAAACTCAAAGGGGGAGTAGCCGATTTTTTGTGAAACACTCGATAGAGTTAGTTTGTGTCAAATTTTATTCACATGATATGGTTTGTGGTATAAAACCTATTCTACGCACATATTGAACTATTTTGGTTGATCGAACCTTGAATTATAAACGTATTTTTCGGACATCAAGTTTTCGAGAAAACCCAAAGGGGTTAGTACACGGTTTTTGTGAAAACACTCCATGGGGTTAGTTTGTGTCAAATTTTATTCACATGACATGGTTTGTGGTATAAAAACTATTCTACGCACATATTGATCTATTTTGGTTGATCGAACCTCAATTTTAAAACGTATTTCTGAGATCTCTTGTCTTCATTAAAACTCAAAGGTAGTACACGATTTTTTGTGAAACACTCGATAGAGTTAGTTTGTGTCAAATTTTATTCACATGATATGGTTTGTGGTATAAAACCTATTCTACGACATATTGAACTATTTTGGTTGATCGAACCTTGAATTATAAACGTATTTTTGGGACATCAAGTTTTCGAGAAACCCAAAGGGGTTAGTACACTGTTTTTGTGAAAACACTCCATGGGTTAGTTTGTGTCAAATTTTATTCACATGACATGGTTTGTGGTATAAAAAGTATTCTACTTTATATTGATCTATTTTGGTTGATCGAACCTCAATTTAAAAACGTATTTACGAGACCTCTTGTCTTCAATAAAACTCAAAGGGGTAGTACCGATTTTTTTGTGAAACACTCGATAGAGTTAGTTTGTGTCAAATTTTATTCACATGATATGGTTCATGGTATAAAACTATTCTACGCACATATTGAACTATTTTGGTTGATCAACCTTGAATTATAAACGTATTTTGGGACATCAAGTTTTCGAGAAACCCAAAGGGGTTAGTACACTGTTTTTGTGAAAACACTCCATGGGTTAGTTTGTGTCAAATTTTATTCACATGACATGGTTTGTGGTATAAAACTATTCTACGCACATATTGATCTATTTTGGTTGATCGAACCTCAATTTAAAACGTATTTTGAGACCTCTTGTCTTCAATAAAACTCAAAGGGGTAGTACACGATTTTTTTTGAAACACTCGATAGAGTTAGTTTATGTCAAATTTTATTCACATGATATGGTTTGTGGTATAAAACCTATTCTACGCACATATTGAACTATTTTGGTTTATCGAACCTTGAATTATAAACGTATTTTTGGGTCATCAAGTTTTCGAGAAAACCCAAATGGGTTAGTACACGGTTTTTTGTGGAAACACTCCATGGGGTTAGTTTGTGTCAAATTTTATTCACATGACATGGTTTGTGGTATAAAAACTATTCTACGCACATATTGATCTATTTTGGTTGATCGAACCTCAATTTTAAAACGTATTTACGATACCTCTTGTCTTCAATAAAACTCAAAGGGGGTAGTACACGATTTTTTGTGAAACACTCGATAGAGTTAGTTTATGTCAAATTTTATTCACCTGATATGGTTCGCAGTATAAAACCTATTCTACGTACATATTGAACTATTTTGGTTGATCGAACCTTGAATTATAAATGTATTATTGGGACAGCAAGTTTTCGAGAAAACCCAAAGGGGTTAGTACACGGTTTTTTGTGAAAACACTCCATGGGGTTAGTTTGTGTCAAATTTTTTTCATATGACATGGTTTGTGGTATAAAAACTATTCTACGTACATATTGATCTATTTTGGTTGATCGAACCTCAATTTTAAAACGTATTTACGAGACCTCTTGTCTTCAATAAAACTCAAAGGGGGTAGTACGATTTTTTTTGTGAAACACTCGATAGAGTTAGTTTGTGTCAAATTTTATTCACATGATATGGTTTGTGTATAAAACCTATTCTACGCACATATTGAACTATTTTTGTTGATCGAACCTTGAATTATAAACGTATTTTTGGGACATCAAGTTTTCGAGAACCCAAAGGGGTAGTACACGGTTTTTGTGAAAACACTCCATGGGGTTAGTTTGTGTCAAATTTTATTCACATGACATGGTTTGTGGTATAAAAACTATTCTATTTATATTGATCTATTTTGGTTGATCGAACCTCAATTTTAAAACGTATTTACGAGACCTCTTGTCTTCAATAAAACTCAAATGGGGTAGTACACTATTTTTTTGAAACACTCGATAGAGTTAGTTTCTTTCAAATTTTATTCACATGATATGGTCCGCGGTATAAAACCTATTCTACGTACATATTGAACTATTTTGGTTGATCGAACCTTGAATTATAAACGTATTTTTGGGATATCAAGTTTTCGAGAGAACCCAAAGGGGTAGTACACGGTTTTTGTGAAAACACTCCATGGGGTTAGTTTGTGTCAAATTTTATTCACATGACATGGTTTGTGGTATAAAAACTATTCTACGCACATATTGATCTATTTTGGTTGATCGAACCTCAATTTTAAAACGTATTTACGAGACCTCTTGTCTTCAATAAAACTCAAAGGGGTAGTACACATTTTTTTGTGAAACACTGATAGAGTTAGTTTGTGTCAAATTTTATTCACATGACATGGTTCGCGGTATAAAACCTATTCTACGCACATATTGAACTATTTTGGTTGATCGAATCATGAATTAAAAACCTTTTTTGGGACATCAAGTTTTCGAGAAAACCCAAAGGGGTTAGTACACGGTTTTTGTGAAACACTCAGTGGGGTTAGTTTGTGTCTAATTTTATTCACATGTCATGGTTTATGGTATAAAAACTATTCTACTTTATATTGATCTATTTTGGTTGATCGAACCTCAATTTTAAAACGATGTATTTAGACCTCTTGTCTTCAATAAAACTCAAAGGGGTAGTATACGATTTTCTTGTGAAACACTCGATAGAGTTAGTTTGTGTCAAATTTTATTCACATGATATGGTTTGTGGAATAAAACCTATTCTACGCACATATTGAAATAATTTTGTTGATCTAACATTGAATTATAAACGTATTTTGGGACATCTAGTTTTCGATAAAACCCAAAGGGGTAGTACACGTTTTTGTGAAAACACTCCATGGGTTAGTTTGTGTCAAATTTTATTCACATGACATGGTTTGTGGTATAAAAACTATTCTACGACATATTGATCTATTTTGGTTGATCGAACCTCAATTTTAAAACGTATTTGAGACCTCTTGTCTTCAATAAAACTCAAAGGGGTAGTACGATTTTTTGTGAAACACTCGATAGAGTTAGTTTGTGTCAAATTTTATTCACATGATATGGTTTGTGGTATAAAACCTATTCTACGCATTATATTGAACTATTTTGGTTGATCGAACCTTGAATTATAAACGTATTTTTGGGACATCAAGTTTTCGAGAAAACCCAAAGGGGTTAGTACACGGTTTTTGTGAAAACACTCCATTGGGTTAGTTTGTGTCAAATTTTATTCACATGACATGGTTTGTGGTATAAAAACTATTCTACGCACATATTGATCTATTTTGGTTGATCGAACCTCAATTTTAAAACGTATTTACGATACCTCTTGTCTTCAATAAAACTCAAAGGGGGTAGTACACGATTTTTCGTGAAACACTCGATAGAGTTAGTTTGTGTCAAATTTTATTCACATGATATGGTTTGTGGTATAAAACCTATTCTATGCACATATTGAACTATTTTGGTTGATCGAACCTTGAATTATAAACGTATTTTTGGGTCATCAAGTTTTCGAGAAAACCCAAAGGGGTTAGTACACGGTTTTTTGTGAAAACACTCCATGGGGTTAGTTTGTGTCAAATTTTATTCACATGACATGGTTTGTGGTATAAAAACTATTCTACGCACATATTGATCTATTTTGGTTGATCGAACCTCAATTTTAAAACGTATTTACGATACCTCTTGTCTTCAATAAAACTCAAAGCGGGTAGTACACGATTTTTTGTGAAACACTCGATAGAGTTATTTTGTGTCAAATTTTATTCACATGATATGGTTCACGGTATAAAACCTATTCTACGCACATATTGAACTATTTTGGGTTGATCGAACCTTGAATTATAAACGTATTTTTGGGACATCAAGTTTTCGAGAAAACCCAAAGGGGTTAGTACACGGTTTTTTGTGAAAACACTCCATGGGGTTAGTTTGTGTCAAATTTTATTCACATGACATGGTTTGTGGTATAAAAACTATTCTACGCACATATTGATCTATTTTGGTTGATCGAACCTCAATTTTAAAACGTATTTACGAGACCTCTTGTCTTCAATAAAACTCAAAGGGGTAGTACACGATATTTTGTGAAACACTGATAGAGTTAGTTTGTTTCAAATTTTATTCACATGATTTGGTTTCGGGTATAAAACCTATTCTACGCACATATTGAACTATTTTTGTTGATCGAACCTTGAATTATAAACGTATTTTTGGGACATCAAGTTTTCGAGAAAATCCAAAAGGGTTAGTACACGGTTTTTGTGAAAACACTCCATGGGGTTAGTTTGTGTCAAATTTTATTCACATGACATGGTTTGTGGTATAAAAACTATTCTACGCACATATTGATCTATTTTGGTTGATCGAACCTCAATTTAAAAATGTATTTCCGAGACCTCTTGTCTTCAATAAAGCTCAAAGGGGGTAGTACACGATTTTTTGTGGAACACTCGATAGAATTAGTTTGTGTCAAATTTTATTCACGTGATATGGTTCGCGGTATAAAACCTATTCTACGCACATATTGAAATATTTTGGTTGATCGATCCTTGAATTATTAACGTATTTTTGGGACATCAAGTTTTCGAGAAAACCGAAAGTGGTTAGTACACGGTTTTTTGTGAAAACACTCCATGGGGTTAGTTTGTGTCAAATTTTATTCACATGACATGGTTTGTGGTATAAAAACTATTCTACGCACATATTGATCTATTTTGGTTGATCGAACCTTGAATTATAAATGTATTTTTGGGACATCAAGTTTTCGAGAAAACCGAAAGGGGTTAGTACATGGTTTTTTGTGAAAACACTCCATGGGTTAGTTTGTGTCAAATTTTATTCACATGACATGGTTTGTGGTATAAAAACTATTCTACGCACATATTGATCTATTTTGGTTTATCGAACCTCAATTTTAAAACGTATTTTTGGACATCAAGTCTTCAATAAAACTCAAAGGGTAGTACACGATTTTTGTGAAACACTCATAGAGTTAGTTTGTGTCAAATTTTATTCACATGATATGGTTTGTGTATAAAAACTATTCTACGACATATTGATCTATTTTGGTTGATCGAACCTCAATTAAAACGTATTTTGGGACATCAAGTTTTCAAGAAAACCCAAAGGGGTTAGTACATTTTTTTTTGTGAAACACTCGATAGAGTTCGTTTGTGTCAAATTTTATTCACATGATATGGTTTGTGGTAAAAAAACCTATTCTACGCACATATTGAACTATTTTGGTTGATCGAACCTCAATTTAAAACGTATTTTAGACATCAAGTTTCAATAAAACTCAAAGGGGTAGTACACGATTTTTTGTGAAACACTCGATAGAGTTAGTTTGTGTCAAATTTTATTCACATGAAATGGTTTGTGGTATAAAAACTATTCTACGCACATATTGATCTATTTTGGTTGATCGAACCTTGAATTATAAACGTATTTTTGGGACATCAAGTTTTCGAGAAAACCCAAAGGAGTTAGTACACGGTTTTTGTGAAAACACTCCATTGGGTTAGTTTGTGTCAAATTTTATTCACATGATATGGTTTGTGGTATAAAAACTATTCTACGCACATATTGAATTATTTTGGTTGATCGAACCTTAAATTATAAACGTATTTTTGGGACATCAAGTTTTCGAGAAAACCCAAAGGGGTTAGTACACGGTTTTTTGTGAAAACACTCCATGGGGTTAGTTTGTGTCAAATTTTATTCACATGACATGGTTTGTGGTATAAAAACTATTCTACTTTATATTGATCTATTTTGGTTGATCGAACCTCAATTTTAAAACGTATTTTGGGACCTCTTGTTTCAATAAAACTCAAAGGGGTAGTACACGATTTTTGTGAAACACTCGATAGAGTTAGTTTGTGTCAAATTTTATTCACATGATATGGTTTGTGGTATAAAACTATTCTACGCACATATTGAACTTTTTTGGTTGATCGAACCTTTTTTTTTTATTTTATTTTTGGGACATCAAGTTTTCGAGAAAACCCAAAGGGGTTAGTACACGGTTTTTTGTGAAAACACTCCATGGGTTAGTTTGTGTCAAATTTTATTCACATGACATGGTTTGTGGTATAAAAACTATTCTACGCACATATTGATCTATTTTGGTTGATCGAACCTCAATTTTAAAACGTATTTACGAGACCTCTTGTCTTCAATAAAACTCAAAGGGGTAGTACACGATTTTTTTGAAACACTCGATAGAGTTAGTTTGTGTCAAATTTTATTCACATGATATGGTTTGTGGAATAAAACCTATTCTACGCACATATTGAACTATTTTGGTTGATCGAACCTTGAATTATAAACGAATTTTCGGGACATCAAGTTATTGCGAAAACCCAAAGGGGTTAGTACACGGTTTTTTGTGAAAACACTCCATGGGGTTAGTTTGTGTCAAATTTTATTCACATGACATGGTTTGTGGTATAAAAACTATTCTACGTACATATTGATCTATTTTGGTTGATCGAACCTCAATTTTAAAACGTATTTACGAGACCTCTTGTCTTCAATAAAACTCAAAGGGGTAGTACACGATTTTTTTGAAACACTCGATAGAGTTAGTTTGTGTCAAATTTTATTCACATGATATGGTTTGTGGACTAAAACCTATTCTACGCATTATATTGAACTATTTTGGTTGATCGAACCTTGAATTATAAACGTATTTTTGGGACATCAAGTTTTCGAGAAAACCCAAAGGGGTTAGTACACGGTTTTTTGTGAAAACACTCCATGGGTTAGTTTGTGTCAAATTTTATTCACATGACATGGTTTGTGGTATAAAAACTATTCTACGCACATATTGATCTATTTTGGTTTATCGAACCTCAATTTTAAAACGTATTTTGAGACCTCTTGTCTTCAATAAAACTCAAAGGGGTAGTACACGATTTTTGTGAAACACTCGATAGAGTTAGTTTGTGTCAAATTTTATTCACATGATATGGTTCATGTATAAAACCTATTCTACGTACATATTGAACTATTTTGGTTGATCGAACCTTGAATTATAAATGTATTTTTGGGACATCAAGTTTTCGAGAAAACCCAAAGGGTTAGTACACGGTTTTTGTGAAAACACTCCATGGGGTTAGTTTGTGTCAAATTTTATTCACATGACATGGTTTGTGGTATAAAAACTATTCTATTTACATATTGATCTATTTTGGTTGATCGAACCTCAATTTTAAAATGTATTTACGAGACCTCTTGTCGTCAATAAAACTCAAAGGGGTAGTACATTTTTTTGTGAAACACTCGATAGAGTTAGTTAATGTCAAATTTTATTCACATGATATGGTTTGTGGTATAAAACCTATTCTACGCACATATTGAACTATTTTGGTTGATCGAACCTTGAATTATAAACGTATTTTGGGACATCAAGTTTTCGAGAAAACCCAAAGGGTAGTACACGGTTTTTGTGAAACACTCCATGGGGTTAGTTTGTGTCAAATTTTATTCACATGACATGGTTTGTGGTATAAAACTATTCTACGACATATTGATCTATTTTGGTTGATCGAACCTCAATTTAAAACGTATTTTGAGACCTCTTGTCTTCAATAAAACTCAAAGGGGTAGTACGATTTTTGTGAAAACACTGATAGAGTTAGTTTGTGTCAAATTTTATTCACATGATATGGTTTGTGGTATAAAACCTATTCTATTTATTATATTGATCTATTTTGGTTGATCGAACCTCAATTATAAACGTATTTTTGGGACATCAGTTTTCAATAAAACTCAAAGGGGTAGTACACGATTTTTTGTGAAACACTCGATAGAGTTAGTTTCTTTCAAATTTTATTCACATGATATGGTTTGTGGAATAAAACCTATTCTACGCACATATTGAATTATTTTGGTTGATCGAACCTTGAATTATAAACGTATTTTTGGGACATCAAGTTTTCGAGAAAACCCAAAGGGGTTAGTACACGGTTTTTGTGAAAACACTCCATTGGGTTAGTTTGTGTCAAATTTTATTCACATGACATGGTTTGTGGTATAAAAACTATTCTACGCACATATTGATCTATTTTGGTTGATCGAACCTCAATTTTAAAACGTATTTACGATACCTCTTCTCTTCATAAAACTCAAAGGGGGTAGTACACGATTTTTTGTGAAACACTCGATAGAGTTAGTTTGTGTCAAATTTTATTTACATGATATCGTCCGCTGTATAAAACCTATTCTACGCACATATTGAACTATTTTGGTTGATCGAACCTTGAATTATAAACGTATTTTTGGGACATCAAGTTTTCGAGAAAACCCAAAGGTAACCGTACATGGTTTTTTGTGAAAACACTCCATGGGTTAGTTTGTGTCAAATTTTATTCACGTGACATGGTTTGTGGTATAAAAACTATTCTACGCACATATTGATCTATTTTGGTTTATCGAACCTCAATTTTAAAACGTATTTTAGACCTCTTGTCTTCAATAAAACTCAAAGGGGTAGTACACATTTTTTTTGTGAAACACTCGATAGAGTTAGTTTGTGTCAAATTTTATTCACATGATATGGTTCGAAGTATAAAACCTATTCTACGCACATATTGAACTATTTTAGTTGATCTAATCTTGAATTATAAACATATTTTTGGGACATCAAGTTTTCGAGAAAACCCAAAGGTTAGTACACGTTTTTGTGAAAACACTCCACGGGGTTAGTTTGTGTCAAATTTTATTCACATGACATGGTTTGTGGTATAAAAATATTCTACGATTATATTGATCTATTTGGGTTGATCAAACCTCAATTTTAAAACGTATTTACGAGACCTCTTGTCTTCAATAAAACTCAAAGGGGTAGTACACGATTTTTTTGAAACACTCGATAGAGTTAGTTTATGTCAAATTTTATTCACATGATATGGTTCGCAGTATAAAACCTATTCTACGCACATATTGATCTATTTTGGTTGATCGAACCTTGAATTATAAATGTATTTTTGGGACATCAAGTTTTCGAGAAAACCGAAAGGGTTAGTACATGGTTTTTTGTGAAAACACTCCATGGGTTAATTTGTGTCAAATTTTATTCACATGACATGGTTTGTGGTATAAAAACTATTCTATGCACATATTGATCTATTTTGGTTGATCGAACCTCAATTTTAAAACGTATTTACGAGACCTCTTGTCTTCAACACTCGATAGAGTTAGTTTGTGTCAAATTTTATTCACATGATATGGTCCGCGGTATAAAACCAATTCTACGTACATATTGAACTATTTTGGTTGATCGAACCTTGAATTATAAACGTATTTTTGGGACATCAAGTTTTCGAGAAAACACAAAAGGGTTAGTACACGGTTTTTTGTGAAAACACTCCATGGGGTTAGTTTGTGTCAAATTTTATTCACATGACATGGTTTGTGGTATAAAAACTATTCTACGCACATATTGATCTATTTTGGTTGATCGAACCTCAATTTTAAAACGTATTTACGAGACCTCTTGTCCTCAATAAAACTCAAAGGGGGTAGTACACGATTTTTTGTGAAACACTCGATAGAGTTAGTTTGTGTCAAATTTTATTCACATGATATGGTTCGCGGTATAAAACCTATTCTACGCACATATTGAACTATTTTGGTTGATCGAACCTTGAATTATAAACGTATTTTTGGGACATCAAGTTTTCGAGAAAACCCAAAGGGGTTAGTACACGGTTTTTTGTGAAAACACTCCATGGGGTTAGTTTGTGTCAAATTTTATTCACATGACATGGTTTGTGGTATAAAAACTACTCTACGCTTATATTGATCTATTTTGGTTGATCGAACCTCAATTTTAAAACGTATTTACGATACCTCTTCTCTTCAATAAAACTCAAAGGGGTAGTACACGATTTTTTGTGAAACACTCGATAGAGTTAGTTTGTGTCAAATTTTATTCACATGATATGGTTTGTGGTATAAAACCTATTCTACGCACATATTGAACTATTTTGGTAGATCGAACCTTGAATTATAAACGTATTTTTGGGACATCAAGTTTTCGAGAAAACCGAAAGTGGTTAGTACACGGTTTTTTGTGAAAACACTCCATGGGGTTAGTTTGTGTCAAATTTTATTCACATGACATGGTTTGTGGTATAAAAACTATTCTACGCACATATTGATCTATTTTGGTTGATCAAACCTCAATTTAAAAATGTATTTCCGAGACCTCTTGTCTTCAATAAAGCTCAAAGGGGGTAGTACACGATTTTGTGAAACACTCGATAGAGTTAGTTTGTGTCAAATTTTATTCACATGATATGGTTCGCGGTATAAAACCTATTCTACGCACATATTGAACTATTTTGGTTGATCGAACCTTGAATTATAAACGTATTTTTGGGACATCAAGTTTTCGAGAAATCCAAAGGGTTAGTACACGGTTTTTTTTGAAAACACTCCATTGGGTTAGTTTTTGTCAAATTTTATTCGCATGACATGGTTAGTGTTATAAAACTATTCTACGTACATATTGATCTATTTTGGTTGATCAAACCTCAATTTTAAAACGTATTTACGAGACCTCTTGTCTTCAATAAAACTCAAAGGGGTAGTACACGATTTTTTTGAAACACTCGATAGAGTTAGTTTGTGTCAAATTTTATTCACATGATATGGTTTGCGGTATAAAACCTATTCTACGCATATATTGAACTATTTTGGTTGATCGAACCTTGAATTATAAACGTATTTTTGGGACATCAAGTTTTCGAGAAAACCCAAAGGGTTAGTACACGGTTTTTTGTGAAAACACTCCATGGGTTAGTTTGTGTCAAATTTTATTCACATGACATGGTTTGTGGTATAAAAACTATTCTACGCACATATTGATCTATTTTGGTTGATCGAACCTCAATTTTAAAACGTATTTACGATACCTCTTGTCTTCAATAAAACTCAAAGGGGGTAGTACACGATTTTTTGTGAAACACTCGATAGAGTTAGTTTATGTCAAATTTTATTCACATGATATGGTTTGTGGTATAAAACCTATTCTACGCACATATTGAACTATTTTGGTTGATCGAACCTTGAATTATAAACGTATTTTTGGGACATCAAGTTTTCGAGAAAACCGAAAGTGGTTAGTACACGGTTTTTTGTGAAAACACTCCATGGGGTTAGTTTGTGTCAAATTTTATTCACATGACATGGTTTGTGGTATAAAAATATTCTACGCACATATTGATCTATTTTGGTTGATCGAACCTCAATTTTAAAACGTATTTACGAGACCTCTTGTCCTCAATAAAACTCAAAGCGGGTAGTACACGATTTTTTGTGAAACACTCGATAGAGTTAGTTTATGTCAAATTTTATTCACATGATATGGTTCGCAGTATAAAACCTATTCTACGCACATATTGAACTATTTTGGTTGATCGAACCTTGAATTATAAACGTATTTTTGGGACATCAAGTTTTCGAGAAAACCGAAAGGGGTTAGTACATGGTTTTTTGTGAAAACACTCCATGGGTTAGTTTGTGTCAAATTTTATTCACATGACATGGTTTGTGGTATAAAAACTATTCTACGCACATATTGATCTATTTTGGTTGATCGAACCTCAATTTTAAAACGTATTTACGAGACCTCTTGTCTTCAATAAAACTCAAAGGGGGTAGTACACGATTTTTTTGAAACACTCGATAGAGTTAGTTTCTTTCAAATTTTATTCACATGATATGGTTTGTGGAATAAAACCTATTCTACGCACATATTGAACTATTTTGGTTGATCGAACCTTGAATTATAAACGTATTTTTGGGACATCAAGTTTTCGAGAAAACCCAAAGGGTTAGTACACGTTTTTGTGAAAACACTCCATGGGTTAGTTTGTGTCAAC